>JAXQQM020072303.1:0-255154 GCA_034641835.2 Pinus albicaulis | reverse complement strand
GGGCTTCACAAATTAGAATTTGAAAAGGTCTGAAGAAGAGGATAATGGCATTGTTGGTGAGGCACAAATGCCAAGGAGAAACGATCACAAGGGAGGGAAAATAAATATATTTGAGCCCATCACTACAAGAGAAATCATGGCCTCTCCTCTCATTGTTTCTTGCTTTGATTTCTGTGAAAGAGTGCAACAAGTCCAAAATCACTCGGAGTTAACAATATTATTCATCATCAATCTACATGAAAAGCAGGTCAATCTTGCTGGGGTTACTTTTGAGATGTCCACCAATGCTATTGCAACTGCTACAGGGATACCTAGTGTGGGAGAGAGGTGGTTTAAACAAGAAAACCTGGACATGAGTTATTTTGAACCATACCTCAAACCTAGGTATAAAGATCACAACAAGTCCATTTTCCCTTTTTCTCATCTCCTTGACTAGTATGTTCCCATGATGAGGATAATAATGAAATAATTCACTTGTGAGGGAAGGTTTTCCCACCTCTACTCATACCATATCCGCCTTCTTATGGATTTCACTAGACTTAGAATGCAACACATACCATACTATCTTTTGCGTAGCATTGACAAGATGGCTTACATTGTGAAAAAGAGGGATTAAAAAAAACAAATGCAGAGCCTTTTTCATCATTCACTCATCAAGATGGTGGTCATGCATCAGCTTCAGTAGAAAAACATTCCATGGGATGCATTCATTTCAAATGAGGTTTTCACTACTCCACCTAGCCATCAAGACCAATATATTCCTTCATAATATCATCCTCCTGTATCCACTTCTCCATCACATCCCACTGCTCATACATCACCACCCACTCACATCCATTCACCTCATGTTGATCCTACCTCATCACCTTTCTACGACCCTTCACCATCACATCATGATACCAGAGCATCAAGCAATGAAAGGGACATTGAGGAAACTTGCACCAAATTGACTGATATTGAGCCATTTTCCTTTACATATCAGAGAGGCCATATGCATGTGTTTGCTTCACATGGTGTGAAAGGGGCCATGCCTTCTTCATCAACAAAACAAGTAGGCAAGGGCAAGGAAAAGGCTACAAAGCCTATCATGGTTGAGGAGGAGGACAAACATGAAACTGAGCAGGACTTTCAGTTGGTTGATCTTGATGATGAGGATGAGGTTAGAATCACTAATGCATTGATCAAAGGAAAGGATGCCAAGATTAGTGAGCTTCAAGCTAATCTTGGTAGAGCAAGGAATGTGATTGACTTTCTTGAGCTAGAGAATCAACAACTAAAGACAAAGCAGACCATTACTAAGGTCAGGGAAATCAGAGCTCAGAGAAAGGCCGGAAAGGCCAGGGCCTTGCTGGATGATACCTTGGGAAGATGTGATGATAGTTATGATGAGGAAGATCAGCTTCCGAGACAGAGACCAAGGACAATTGGGCTAAAGAAGGCTTTATCTCGGGAAAGGAAGAAAGAGGCTGAACTGGCAAAACAACTTACTCCAAGTGATCTACTTACCATAGAGATTGACGGAGACAGAGAGCTAATTTTCATCTGGAGAGATTTTTAGAAAAATACAAGAAGGACACTGATATTTAGAGGAAGATGGCGAAGCACTATGCCATGAGAAATAGTATTGCAAGGGCCAAGCTAAAACGTGTCCATGCAAAGATTCGGGCTTTGATCAAGTCAAAGGAGAAAGATAAGTTGAATATTCTTGCTGAGGTGTCCCTCTAGGCCTCTAACCCTTGATCAGCAAGAAAATTCCAAATTTTGGCACTTTGTGCAAATTTTGATTTTTGGGGCAGTTTAGCATGCAGAAATGTGCTAAACGTGCAATTCCACTGGCGTTGTGCTCTTATTTGGGCCATCCAAATGGAAAATGGTTAGAATATTCACGTTCCTAGTGATGAGTACATCAACCTTAGAAAGTTTAAGGAGATTTGGAGCAAAACTGGTCCCTCAAAAAGGCCAAAAACCATAAAAAAATCATGTTTCTGCCCTATTTTTGGCCTTGGTGCTGCATGTTTACCAGTCTTGGGAGAATAGGTTTTTGACAAGGCAGATGGAAACCATTTTATAAAGTGAAAGAATTTCTGGAAACTAGACTCAGAGACATTTCCAATGATTTATCATGGAGATTATTTGGACAATGGGAAGGCCTCCAAAAGTTGATTGCAAGACATGCTAGTTTTTCTCTTACGGCGCTGCTTGTTTACTAAGAAAATGCAGTTTTCATCATCTTCAACAAAATTTTGAATTTTTGACTTTTTACTTGGGAAAATGAGAAAATTACTGATGTAAATGGTCATGGTGAATGTAAATGTCATGTTTTGACTTTTATCTAGGGTAGATACATTAGATAAGTCCTCTAGAGGTCAAATGAATTAGTTTCCTATCTTTTAGAGGCAAATTGTTGAGTTTTTATAGTCTTCAGATTCTTGTTTGGGAGTAGGTGAAACTGATCCCTATCTCATGGATTCGACTCCTTAAGGCTAGGGATAGTGATTTTGAGATCTATTTGATGTATTTTCTTAGTCATTTGTAGAGGTTGGACTCATTTGGAGCTTTGGCATATCAAGAGACATCTTTGTATATTAGTTTGGCTTGGACATTAATAGAAATTTGCAGCTATTTTCTTGGGATCCATGTAGTATGAGTTTTAGACATAGTTTCCTCTCTGTTATCAATTTATTTGAATGTATTGTTAATTCATAAACCATTTCATGTCTATAATATAATAGATTTCAAGTTTGAAAGGCAGAATCCATATATATTTATGCTCCGTTTTGGGAAATTTTGTATAATGTGTTCATTCTCTTCAGTTTAGGGAAAATACATTTCACATGCTTTCCCTAGCTCCTCACCAGTCTCTTCACCTCAGAAAATCATCTTTGAATGTATAAACCTTTTACCTACCTTGCCCCTTGAAACCCCTGCAGATTTTGACCTAATCTCCTTGCCTTAGTTGTTTGGCTCCTCCTGATCCAAAAAACCATAAAATCAAAATAAAAACCCCCTGTACTCCTTAGCTAGCCTAAAATATTTTTCATCCAGCCCTCTTGGCTGTGATTTTATCGAGATATCCCTCTCTAACTTGGTAGGGCTAGATACCAAGTCCAAAGTTTGGTTTGAGGTTACCTCGGGATTTCCTCTCTCAGCCTTGAGGTTCAATATGAGTGATAACATAATCGATCCAATCATGCTGTTATATGACCATCTGCACTTCTAATATTGGTCCAATTATATTTTCCCCTTTTTGGGACGATGTATATGAGATTCCACTCACTCACCAAATTCTCCATTCGTTATCGATAATGTTATTTGACTATGTTACCCTCGTAATTATTCTTGGAATATATAATTGTGTTGAAGTCACCCCCTACTATACTATTTGAATTCCATTGGTTTTATTTTAGATTGATTAATGAGTCTCAAAACTCACTTTTCTCGCCTTAATTTACTGGAAGATAGACATTAACTATGCCGAATTTTTATTTTGTGTCATTCTTTTCTAACAGAACTATGAACCAACATCTAGATTTAGCATTATCTATCAATGTGAAGTGGGAGTATATCCAAAAAGTACCCAAACCACTAGATTCCCCTTGCGAGATTTGAGCCACACCAACACATCTCTCCAAAACTTTATTGAGAGAGTTAGGACCTCATTTTCTTCTAGTTGTGTTTCCTGTAGAAGAAGAATATGTAACTTTTGTTTTTTAACTATATCTTTTATAGATTTGGATTTTGTGGGCTTTCAAAATCCCCTTGTGTTCCATGAAATAACTTTCATTCAGTTTTTGGGGCGTTGGGATTTCATCCTCCTGCCTTGACGCTCCCTTGTTTTATGTTTGTCGTGGTTATGAAAACTTATGTAGTTTGAGGTTTCCGACCTAAATTTTCCTCCTTTTTAGAAGGTCTTCCTAATTTCTTGAGTTTTTATGACTCATGGTTGGTCGATTTATCTCCCCAACTTATTTTGTTTCTTGTGTTTCTTGTCATGACTTTCCCAAATCTTAACTCTGCTTCAAGGGTGTTCCATCTACATCCTGCCCCTAATTTTATAGATCTGATGGGTTTCGACCATTGTTCTGAGATAGGGGTTGCACCTTTTCTGTTGGGTTTGTGATCCTTATGAGATTTGGTTAATGTATTTCCCATTCTTCCTCCTTTAAGATTTCCTCTTCCTTTTCTAGTACTTCATATCCATTCTTAGGATATTCTTGCCAATATATTCTTGTGATTGAAGGACCTCGTAGGGATTTTTGAAATCATAGCTTCATTTATGTTTTGACTTAGAGGGTTTTTACTTGGTGTTTCCTTTACTCTATTAGTTCCCTTTCACTGAGTTTTCCATTGTTCTTCTTCAGTTGTGTCCACACTTTCCCCTTTTCTTGATTGGGGTTACTTGCAATCCCTAGAAAAATTTCCATACTCGTGACGAATCCTACACTTCAATGGCAGTTTTTCATAGTCTAAAACTTGTCAATGCATCCATTCCCTTTGTGTCAGGTTGATCTGAGAGGGTAATCATTTTTCTAGGTCAAATTATACATATATTGTTTCACAGGTAAATTGGTGACCTTTTGGCTCATCTCGATCCAAATATCTTCCCAATCCATTCCCTATTGATTTCAAACAATCATCACTCCAACATGAAAATAGAGTCCTAGGTGTTTAACCCAGACCGAAATTTCATTTGGGATATTGCCATCTGGATCAAAATCTAATGACCATGAATTCAAATACATTCCTCTGGCCCCAAAAAATTATAGGGCGTTCCTGAGAATTACATCTTTATCCTTTTTAATCTTAAAGAGGAATGCAAGAAATCCATTACCACATGAAAAAAGGCCATTATTACCCTTCATTATTGGTTTCCAGGATTTTTCTATCCATTGCTCAGATTTTGGAGACAACCACATACTTGTGAAATTACTCACTAGTGCTTTGTTCAAGAAGGTCATAGATGTCCTTTGAAACCCCATAGGAAGAGAAACAAAAGGAATGTTTTCAAACTTATTACTAAATTGTGAATACGACTCCTTTGCTCTCAGTTTATTCTCAAGGGAGGCTACCAATGCCTAGAAGGGCGCTGCTTCATCATGTGGAGGGGGAGAGGCCCCCTTGGGACAAAAACAATGGAAAATCAACAAAAATCTCACCAACGGAAGAAGAGCTAGGGTTTGTAGAGTGCGAGAAGCTTGAGAACACACTAGAAATATTGCATTTATCATTAAAAAAATTAATAATAAATATTGGACACATTATTAACATCAATGCCATTAAATAAATTTATATTTAAGGAATTTCTCTGACACTAATCTATTGTTCATGAAATAAAGCTTGATCAAATTAGTTTTTACTAAAAAAAATTAAATAATAAAAATAAAAAATAAAAAACAAAATTTGTTGTTTTTCTAATTTATAATTTGTTTTTAATCATTACAAGGGTAAAACCTAGACTTACTCATAAAATGTTTTCTCTTCTCTACCCTAAAGTGGTGCCAACTTCTTATAATAAAATATAATACTCAAAACACAAAATTTTAGTTACTATAACGAAAATTAAAATTGTTATAGTAACAAACACATTTGTATCATGCCATTTAATAGTTTTATAGTTCAGTACAAAATGATGTCAATATCCTAGACTTAACACCTATAGATGTGTTTATTTTGGAATAGAGTTTCCAAAATTTTAAGTAATTATCAATAATGATTGGGTGGATGGTAAGGATTTAACCTCCACAAAATATTCTAAAACAATTTTAGTAATAGTCACAAATCAAAGGCTATTTACAAATTAAAAATTTCCATAGTAAAGTTGGGTGAATCTCCATGGTTAGAAATCTTCTTACATGTTTATATTTTTTTAAACGTATGTTTAACTCATATATAATAATAATAATAAAGTTATAATTTAGTTGACTTTTATGATTTTTTTAATCTTGACAATGTGATATATATCACGAGGTATGTGTTTTGATGCCTATATGTGTTTACTGACAATGTAATTTGTATATTTACCCTAGTATAGTAATTCAACCGAGACATAATAATTACTATAACATCAAACTATAACTAAAATATAGATTAATAATATTGATAAATATTGATCATTAATGCCAATCTATTATTTATGATGTAGGCCTAACTTTTAATAAAAAATATAAATAATTACATTGATAGGCATGCCTATTTTGGAATAAGGTTTCCAAAATTTTAATTTAATAATCAATAAATTATGTTGCTATTATAAGTTATAATTGATTTTGATTGTTAAAATAGTAAACATAAAAGTACTCTTATATAATATAATGAAATATAGTACTCAACACAAAAAATATTGTTTACTATGTCTAGAATTAAAATTGTTATAATAACAAGCACACTAGCTAATAATTAACTATATTTTACAACTGTATAATTTCAACTAGTATAATCTTCAACATAGACACAATAGTTACTATATCAAATTATAATTAAATTAGTTAATATTACATAATTTTTAATACAAATTATGCATAATATTAATATAATTAATATAAGGAATCCAAGTTTACTACTTGACCAATTTGTTTTTACAAGTTTGTGTAAATTTGATTTGATATAGTTTACCATGATAATTTTATCACAAAACATGGTGAATATATGCATTCGTGATGCATTCAAAGTAGTGAACTAAGTGACTTTTTAATTCCTCGTTTTGAAAAAACTCAATCTTGCTAAATTTCTAAAGTCTAGATCCACTATATGTTTCCAAATGTAATGAAATATGTGCTCATTGCAAGAAGTTGACTTTAGGGATAAAATATATAAATCATAGTCCTAAGCACCATTGGACAACTTTTTGATTTCTAAACAACCAACATACGAATGTAAACTCTTATAGCATGCAAGTTTTTTCATTTTGTATAATTTTACACCTCAGAGATTGATTTATCAAGTGACTTGAAGGATCTTCATGTTACAAGTTATAACTTGCGACAAAACCCAAAATTGGACAAAGTCTAACAAGTTGTCAACTCTATTAGACTTAGGATATATTTTTTTTTCTAAATAATTCTAGATTCTATTATATGATACAAAAAATACAGTGGTACATCGCAACTTCCAGACTGGAATTGATAAGTTAGCCAATTCCGGTGGGAAAGAGAAAATTCAAAAATACAAAAATGGCACTGCCCTAGGGGGAAACCAGCCCATAAACTAGTCCAAAATAACATAATAGGAGCTTCTCCTTAAGGGGAAACCAACATTAAACAGTAGAACCCAGTAGCCAAGTTTGCTGTGAAAAATGTAAATAAGCATAGAAAACTATAATTAAGCTGTAAAAAGCGAGAAAAGGAGGAACCATGGTGCTAGGCGTTTTGGTCCTTTGCATCCTAAATTTGCTGAGGAGGTTGTTCTTCCTCTATGTAGTAACCATAATTAGAGGGGTTGTCCTCTGGCTTGGAGAGCTACTGTTCCAGCTCAGGCGTGGTAGTGAAACGAGAACCCATTGCTTCTGCTTTGCCCCCTTCTGTTGAACTGCTACTACCTTCGTTGTCTAATGAATCCTCCATAGTTTTGATGGGAAGGGCCACCATTTTACTAGGTTGTTGAGGGAAAGAGGGAGAGAGAGTGTATTTCTGCATCCTCTTCCGGGACCTCGAACTAGAAGGGCAAGACTGGGCTTCAGGAATTCAGAGCAAGATATGGGCAGAGAGGTGCTGAGGGTCAAGAACCTCCGGCACATCCATGGCCAACGAGAAATCCCCAGAGTTCTCCTCCATTGCAGGGATGGGAGGGTGGGCGGGTGAATCTCGACCTCCACCTCTATGAAAAGGCATACGATGGCGACGAGGCATGGAGTTGGAAAATTTCTAAGAATGCAGGTGAGTTGAATGAAGAAAGTGAGAAGGGCGAGTAGTGAGGTTGTAGGAAACGAGGAGCGAGTGGGTGGAGGGAATTTGAGGGGCTGAGTGAGGGGCGAAGGCACAATGAGAATTAACAGAGCCGAGAGCCAACCTGATAGTAATGGAGGGAGAAATTCTGAGAGGAGTTGTTTCGATTTCCCATAAATGGCCAGGGTGCTCTGCAAACAAGACGGACCAAAGTGAGTTCACGTCGAAGGAATTGAATGTCATTTATGGCGCCAGGCTGTGAAACCATCACGATGAATTTAATGGCACCCACACCAGGGCCATGTGCTGCCTCGTGGAGAGGACAACTGCTTGGCATTGGGGAGCCCATGTGGCGTGCCGCCTTCTCTCTACGAGGCACCCGCATCTGATATATTAGACATAGGATATTGAAATACTACAAGGGAAGTTTTTCTCTCACTTCTCTCATGCATGGAACATTTTTTATCAAGCAATTTTTAGAGCATCTAAGGTTTCAATTAATGGGGAACATTGTAAGAAGTTAAATCTAGGGGTCAAATATGCAAATAATCATTCCAAACACCACTAGATAGCTTTATGGTCTCTATATGGACAACATAAAACTATAAGATATAAAAACATGCAATCTTATTTTTCTATTCATTTTTCATGCCCATGGAACCAATTTCGCAAGTGTCTCTAAAGAGAAAATTGCAAGTTGCAATTTGGCTTGGGTTTTATGGTAAGTTGTAACTTGTAGCTAAATTCCCTTCAAAGGCACTTGTGAAATTACTCCAAGTGACATAAAAAGTAATGCAGTAACAATATTGTGTACTATAAAATCCTACACCTTTATGTTATACATATAGAAACCATAAAGTTGTCTAATGGTGCCTGAGATGACAATTTGAAAATTTGACCCCTAGATTCAACTTTTGTAATATTCCCCATTAAGAAAAATTACAACTTTTGAAATTGTCTGATAAAATTGTTTTTGGCCATCAAACAAGAAGGGGAGTGCTCCCTTATAGGAATTTATAAATTTTGAACCCAAAAAATTCAATAGTTCATTAAACCAAGTATTTATTTGGGTTTTATAACAAGTTGTAACTTTCATCCTAGAGACCTTTAAGGACACCTGTGAAGCTAATCCTAGAGGCATAAAAAATGATTGGAGCAAACAAATTGAGAACCATAAAATCATATATTTTTACTTTATCCATCCAAAGACTAAAATATTTTTTAGTAGTTCCCCAAATAAATATTTGTAAATTTAACCCCCAAATTAAAATTCTTACATTATCCCTCATTAAGAAAACCATGGTTCTAGAAAATATCTGATACAACATGTTTTGACCATGGGATGGGCAATCTAAGGGTACCACTAGGGTATGTGACATCACTAACTCGATGGAGTCAATGATTCATCGAATTTAGGGTCAATTTGGCTTTCATGGCGGGCTATGACTTGTGACCCATAACCCTTAAGAGACACTTCTACATTTGGTACCAAGGGCATAAAATGAAAATTGAAAAATATTTTTGCATGCCATTAAATCCTAAATTATTTGTTTTCCATTTTAGGACTATTAAGCTATCTAGTGGTAGCCATGATGGAAATTTGTAAATTTGGTGCCTAGATCCAACTTCTTGAAACCATAACTATATTAATTTCTCGATAAACATGTTATATCCATAAGAAGAGTGAAAAAAGGTCTATTGTAGAGGTATTCTAGAATATTGAGTCTAATATAGCAAAAATTTCATCAAGGTTTGCTTCAAGTTTTATAACACATTTAAACTCATGGCCCAAAGACTTGTATGGGCACTTATGAGATTATTCTTAGGAGAATAATGAGTGAATGGGGCAACAAGATTGCATGTCATCAAATCATAAACCTACTATGTTGTACATATAAACATTGGAAACTTGTCTAGTGGTTCTCGAGATGATGATTCATTAAATTTGGCCCACATATTCAAATTCTTCCGATATTCCTTACGAAGAAAAACACTAACTTAGAAAATTACTTGATGAAACATTTTTTGACTGTGGGATTTTTGGAAATGTTGTCATTGATGGCAAAGGAGAGAAGAAAAATAGTAGAGTAGGAGAGGCAGCAGCAAGAGAAGCAAAATAGCAAAGTAGCAGAGGCTGTAAAAAGAGAAGCAAAGTAGCACAAAGTGGCAGACAAGAAGCAGAGAAAGAGAGGCAAGAAGAGGGACCATGAGACATGAAAAAAAGAGCAAAAGATCAGGAGAAATATGGGGGGACAGAGTAGAGTTGAGAGAGGGTTCACGAGGAAGGAATAAACAAATAAACAAATACAGAGGCAGAGCCGTGAAATGAAACGGTCGAGCAACATAGTAAGGTCGCAGAGAGTACAGTGAAACAGAGACAGAAGACACAAAGGCAGAGACAGAGAATATAGAGGTAGAGATAGAGAATACAGAGGAAGAGCCGTTAAAAAACCAACAGTGAAATGAACAAAGGAGATGCGGAACCATGCAGAAAGGGCGGAACCGAAAAGAAAAATAACAACAGGGTTATGTGTATATGGGTTAATGCACAATCTGTATATTTAAATGAAGAATGGAGGTTAAATAAGCAATTGAAGAGAAACTATAAAATACCGGAACCCAGAGTTTAGAACGGAACCATGAGGAATAGTGAAGGCAGTTTCGGTGGAAGAAACAACCAGTATCGCGCTGCCCCTGAGTGGTAAGCTAAATTCACCTTTTTGAACGTGATCTATGTTGCGAATGGCCACGTGTCCTGGAGTGGTTTTCGAATACAACTTTTTTCGCGTAATTTTGGAGAATTATGTGACCTGCATATAAGTTGCGTGATATTGCGCGTCATCCATTCGATGGGGGTCCAAAGCTCAGTTGGAGCGTGAGAGTACATTGACTGTCCGATCTATACGATGTTTAATGCAAAGAAATATCCTGTGGGGCCAATCGTTATTTTATATTGACTTTGGTAATTTGTGTGGAGGTTTCATACAACGTTTTTTGATGTCGGAGTGCATGAATTGAATGGGCAGCGACATTAAAATTCCCAAGTCAGAGCCTTTATATTATAATGTGCTGATGGTTGGTTATTAACCAAGGTCGAGACTTATTACAATGTTGAGAAAAGGCAGAGGTTATAACGTATATTAATATAGGTTGATATGTATGAAGCAGACCTATGTAATTGGATTTATATGCTGAGCACAACATATTCATATGCGTGGTATATACCTATGTTGAATTGCGATAAAGCCTAAGGTGGGCCGAATGCAGGTTGAGTGTTCGCATATAAGTTAAATACGTGGGTTTTATTATAAGGTTCATAATAAATTGAACGGGGCCGTAATATATGTCCATATATTATAATTGATATGAAAGTCACCAAGGAGTGCTACGTATGATGGTTAGAATATAGTAGTACGTTGTGGGCCTGAGCGCTATTACATGAAGTCGGGGTTTGATATCTATTGTAATGTTAATATGCTACATGGCTAAGTCTATGCTGAGAGCGGAAGCATTAACCAAACTATGGAGCCCGAGAGGTTATATATATAGATATATATTAGTGCTGGGTTTAAGTCTGAGTCAAAGACTTAATATAATGTTGACAGAGGATATTGTATGTGTAGTGTGGGACCCCCTACATAAAATTCCGAGAATCTTAATCCAAGCTGGAGGATATATAAAAGTTGAAGCGGGAAGTATATATATATATGTAGCGCTATATATACAAGGGACCAAGGTTACAATATAAAGCATAGGTATTATATGCTTATGCGCAAGATTAAAAGAACCAAAGGCTCCATTGTTCGGTTTTTAAAACAAACGAAGAAATATAAGGTGGGACCCTTATGAATCGCATCGGAGAAAATCATAACAGCAGAACATGGTAATACAAGTTCCAATGGTGATGGCAGACCCGATATGTTATACATGGTGACTCGTATTTGATTGAGTTCCGGCTTAATGTGCAGCACAGTGAACCATCGCATCGGAGGTGAAAGAGTGACGAACAGATTGAACGTTTTGATTATGATCGAGCGATTGGATGATAGCCGTCGGATTTGCTAAGGGATGGACGATGGATATGAATCGATTGATCATATGGTGGGGGCCCTTGCTAATCGCATTGGCGGAAATAAAATAACCAAAATCTGAAGAGTAAAACGATATTAACGTGATAAGTTTATATGTATATATATGAAACAAGAGATATATATTTACACTTATCAATGAACAGTAATCCATCGCATCGAATGAAAGGAGCAGTGGCACAATACCATTGTAAGCTCCGATTGAGATCATCGCATCGGAACCATCGCAAAGGAAGCCATCGCATCGGAACAAGCCAACACAACAGAACAGGTTAACAAAGCTTGCGATTGCGATCAATCGCAATCGGAAAACTCTGGAGAAGGCTCATCGCATCGGAGCATAAGAAAATTTTGGATGGTGGGCCCGAAAGGGCATTTTATGTATTAAAGGGTCTTTTATTATGGCTCCAAGAGGCATTTGCATTATATTGAAAGGGCAATTTCTGTGTTAAAAACGCTTTATTATTACACCGAGAGTTGAATTGCGTTATATAAAAAGTGCAGTTACATATATGCAGCAATTACACCACGACAATGAACAAGAGAGAAAGCAGAGCCGAAAAGGACAGACACAGTCACATAAAAGACAAACACACGGTGATCCAAAAACTGAATGGGTTGATTTGTAATCCACATTGTAACTGAATGTAAACATTTTTGATTGGTTTATATTGTTTGTGATGCACTGGCAAGTCTCCGTAGGAAATAAAACTCCACTGTAAAACTGAAAGTTATATAAATTGCTGAGATTTTTTGAATGAGCTGGATAAAGAAGTGAGGAGGCAGAAGACAAAGAGTCAGGGCTATTCACTTTGAATTCCATGTGGAATACGAACTGTTATGAGGCAAACTATATAAAGCATATCACATTGATATGCAGAGGGAGGTTAGAGAATGAAGAGTATGAAGAATTGAGGCAGAGAAGATAAGAAAAAGAAGGAGCAGAAAGAGATGCTACAGAACAGAGCTGATATCTAACGTAAATCAACAAATATTTTCTTTTGATTGAATGAGGAAGTTGGAGCTTCCCTATTAAGTTGAAGCTTGATAGATGTCAATTGTAGCTGACTGAGGTTGGAGCCTCCTGTAGGTTGGTGCCTGCAGAAAATCAGTGGTGAGAGGGAGTTGGAGCTTGCCTTTGCATCACAACAATAATAATATGTGGTTTTCTCCCTTTATGGGTTTCCACTTATATCTACTGTCTCTGTGTGTGTTGCATATGTGTTGATATGTTCTATCCAATCTGCTTAATGCTTGCTGCTCTCATAATAAGTTTAGTATAACATTATCTTAATACTTGCTGCTACATATTAAGACTATTCACATATTAAGTTGGTTATAAAATTAAGTTGTAAATAAGCTTGATGAAAAGTTTTAAAAAGCTCATGTATGTGTTAAACTAATTCACCCCCCCTCTCAGTTTAACTAAGGATTCAACAATTGGTATCAGAGCCACGTTCCTTTTGTACCAGTTTAACCACTGAAAGGAGATCCTAGGTCCCCAGGATGGCTAGTCAAGAAGGAAGTTCAACCAATAAAGCCCCTTTCTTTACCGGTGCTAATTATGCCTTCTGGAAAATCAAAATGAGAGCATACATAATGTCTCTAGGAATAGAAGTTTGGGCTGCTGTGGAATTTGGATATGCCCCAAAGGCAACTGACTCAGAGAAAGAAGCTAAACAAGACTTTGTAGCTAATGAAAAAGCCATGAATGCAATCTTAAATGGATTATGTGAAGCTGAATTTATCAAAGTTATGCACATCAAGACTGCTAAAGAAATGTGGGATACTCTTGAAAACATCCATGAGGGAAACAAAAAGGTGAAGACAACCAAAATTCAAGTATATAGAGCTCAGTTTGAAAATTTAAAGATGAATGATGATGAAGATATTGGTAGCTTCTTCTTAAGAGTTGCAGAAATTGTTAATAATATGAAATCTCTTGGAGAAACCATACCAGAATGTGTAATTGTACAAAATATTCTAAGATCTCTTCACCCAATTTTAACCCCAAGGTTTCTGCCATAGAAGAAACATCTAATTGGGAAACCCTTACCATGAACCAGTTACTTGGAAATCTAACAGCCTATGAGATGAGGCTCCCACAGAAGAAGCCAAGTGTGAGGGAGGCAACCTTTAAAACAGAGAAGAAGAAAGAAGAAAAGGAAGATATATGCTCTTGCTCTGATGAAGAAGAGGCCAAATTTGTCAAGAAACTGGATAGAGGCTCAGGTAAATATAAAGGTAAACTTCCATTTAAATGCTTTAACTGTGGAAGAGTTGGACACTATGCTGCTAAGTATCCTCATAATAAAACAAGGAATCAGGCTCAAGAATCAAAGAAAACTACATCAAAGAACTGGCAGAAAGGAAAGAAATTCAATAGAAAATCTTTCTATGCTCAACAAGACAGCAGTGTATCTGAAGACTCAGATGAACTCTCAAGTGAAGAAGGAACCTCTGAATTCATGTTGATGGCCATAGCAGAACTTGAAGGACTCCTTCTAGAAGATGAAGAAGAAGGTGAAATTGATCTTGAGGGGGAGCTAAGAAGTGCCCTGGAAAAGATTGACAGACTCAAACTGAAGGGAAAAAAACAAAAAGAAATTCTCCTCAAGTATGTAAGAGAAGAAAAAAATTCAGAAGTCCTCACTCAGCTGAGAGTAGAGCTTGAAGAAGCCAAGAAGATAGAAGACATGTTACTTAAGCAAATCAAGGATAAAATTTAGGAACAAGAGAAGTTGGAAGAAGTAGTATGCCCGAGGAAGAAATTAGAAAATGCCCAAAGGAAAGTGTTTATAAATTCTTCTCAAATGACAAGCTCTGGTAAGTTGAATGAAATTCTGGATGCTCAAAGATCTCCGTTGATAAAAACTGGGGTAGGCTATGAAGGAGAATCAAGTAAAGGCAAAGAAAAGGAAAACAAAAATATTATTTTTGTAAAAGCAAATAAGGATGATGAAGCAGCTCAAATGATTCCTACAAAAGAAGAAACATGCAATGAAGGAGATAGAAACCAGAAGGAACCTCTAATAACAAAGAATGAAAAAAATACTCAGCCAACAGAAAAAGGCTCATATTCCCCTGAGTATGTAAAATTTGGAAGCCATCAAAGGAGATTCTTTCCTCATATGAAAAATAACACCTGTTATGCCTACCACAAGCTGGGACACATTGCTGCATACTGTCATACAAGGAGGATTAATTCAAACCAGCAAAGGATGCAAATAATGAAGAGATTATCTCAAGCAAACAAATGGAGAAGAGAACCTTTCATCAGGTATGAAAACTGTTTCTATGGATACTATTTTTACTGTAAAGAGTTTGGCCATAAAATCATAGAATTCATAAAATATGGACAAAGACTGATGTTCAAAACCTCAAGGAGGTTTATTAATCATGGAGAGTTTACTCATACTCATAATCCTGCTAAAAATATGATTAAATGCTATGTATGCAATAAAATTGGACATATGCCTTCCAAATGTCCTCTCAGAGAATGTGGGTCATCATCTCAGAAAAGGTACCAAACAAAAGGATACATGCAGTGGAAAAAGAAGGTGAATAAATGTGATCTGGCTCTAACAGCTTAAGACCTGAAAAGCCAATGGTATCTGGACAGTGGTTTCTCAAAGCATATGACTGGAGATAGAAGCAAGTTTATAACTTTTGATGAAAAGAAATCTGGAAATGTTACTTTTGGCAATGATAAATTAGGAAAAATCAAAGGAAAAGGCTCAGTCAGCCTAGATAATGGCAGAGGAAAGGCCCAAGATGTATTATTTGTGGATGGGCTGAAAGAAAATTTGTTGAGTGTTAGTCAAATGTGTGATAAAGGCTGTGAAGTTATTTTTAGAGCACAAGACTATGAAGTCAGATCAAGCACCACAGGAAAGACTCTGCTCAAAGGTGTTCGAACAGAGAGTAATGTCTACATAGTGAAAGAAGAGAATGAAGCATGCCATCTTAGAAAACTTGAGGAGTCATGGTTATGGCATAGGAGATTGGGACATCTTAACTTCGACCACATCATCAGACTGAGCAAGAAGAAAGCTATCAAAGATATGCCAGTAATAAAAAGGCCTTCAAATACCATATGCAAATCTTGCCAATTGGGCAAACAGACCCGGACATCCTTTAAGACCAAAGATGAGATATCAACAAATAGGCCACTTCAGCTTGTACACATGGACCTGTGTGGGCCTTCAAGAACTAAAGCACCAAGTGGTGAATCCTACTTCATGCTGATAATAAATGATTTCTCAAGAATGACATGGGTTGCATTTCTCAATTATAAATCGGAGGCACTTGAGAAATTCAAGATATTCAAGGCATTGGTAGAAAATAAAACTGGATGCAAGCTAAAATGCATTAGATCAGACAGAGGAGGTGAATTCACAGACTATGACTTTGCAGACCTATGCAATGAACATGGGATAAAGCGACAATTTACTATTGCAGGGACACCTCAATAGAATGGAGTGGCAGAGAGACAAAACGGGTCTATACAACAAATTTCCAGAGCCATGATGCAAGAAAGTAACATTCCCCAAACCTTCTGGGCAAAAGCAGTTCACACAGCTGTGCATATTCTAAATAAAGCTCATTTAAGACCAAACAGTGACAAGGCTCCTTATGAACTATGGCATGGTAAACCAGCATCAATCAAGCACTTTAGAGTCTTTGGAAGCAAGTGTTACATAAAGAATAATGATGAAAATCTGGGGAAGTTTGATGCAAGAGCAGATGAAGGAATATTTTTGGGATATGCATCCAAGAGTAAAGGTTACAGGTGCTACAAAAAGACTCTTCGAAAAATTGTAGAAAGCATTGATGTAAGATTTGATGAATAACTACCAAACAAGACAAGAAGTACAGACTACAGCAATCCTCCAGAAGATCATGAAGAAGAGAACCAAGATGATGATGAAACAAGCAAGATAACAGAAGATACTGAACTGAGCTCAAAAGGCCCCTCAAGATACACTCAGAAGAACCATCCAGAAGATCAATTTATTAGGGACAAGAGTGTAGGAGTCCAGACAAGAAGACAACTAACTGAGCAGAGAGAAGAAGTATACCTAGCTATGTTATCACAAATAGAGCCAAAGAAGTTTGAAGAAGCCAGCAAGGACAAGTATTGGATGAATGCTATGAATGAATAATTGGACCAAATTGAGAAGAAAAATACCTGGGAATTAGTTCCAAGACCCACTGAGAAAAATGTCATAGGCTCAAAATGGTATTCAAGAATAAAATGAATGAACAAGGACAAGTAATCAAAAATAAAGCTAGACTTGTCTGCAAGGGATAGTCACAAATTGAGGGTCTTGATTATGATGAAACATTTGCCCCTGTAGCTAGAATGGAAGCCATCAGAATGTTTTTAGCCTTTGCATGCCACCATGACTTCAAGGTATATCAAATGGATGTGAAATCTGCCTTCCTGAATGGAGATATAGAAGAAGAAGTCTACATGGAACAACCTGAAGGATTCTCTTTAACAAAAAAAGAAGACTATGTGTGCAGACTAAAAAAGGCTCTATATGGGCTGAAACAAGCTCCTCGTGCTTGGTATTCAAGGTTGGATAAGTACTTGCAGAAACAAGGCTTTAAGAGAGGAGGAGTAGACAACAATCTATACATAAAAGCCCATGAAAATGAACTCCTGATTGTTGTAGTATATGTTGATGACATCATGTTTGGAAGCAACAAAGACGAGTTAGAAAAAGGATTTGCTAAAGAAATGAAATCAGAGTTTGAGATGTCTATGATTGGAGAGCTCAAATTCTACTTAGGACTTCAAATTCAGCAAAAGAACACAGGTACATTCATCTCACAAGAAAAATACTTAAAAGAGATGTTGAAAAAGTTCAAAATGGAAGACTGCAAACCTGTGTCAACACCCATGATCACTGGATGCAAGCTATGTGCTGATGATGGATCTGCTGATATAGAACAAAGACTTTATAGATCCATGATAGGAAGTCTGATATACCTAACAACATCTAGACCAGACATTATGTTGGTAGTTGGACTTGTGGCTAGATATCAAGCAGCACCAAAACAAAATAACCTTCTAGCAGTCAAAAGAATATTCAGATATCTACAAGGAACTGCACAGTATGGGCTATGGTATCCAAAAGGCAAGAGCTTCACTTTGACAGCATATACAGATGCAGATTGGGCCAACTGTGTGGATTACAGGAAAAGCACAAGTGGAGGTGCATTCTAATTGGGAAAAAGTCTGGTGGCATGGCTAAGCAAGAAACAAACATCTATCTCTCTATCTACAACAGAAGTAGAATACATAGCAGCAACAGCATGTTGCACACAAGTCATGTGGATGAAACAAACCCTCCAAGACATGAAGGTAAGCATTGATGAATCTATCTCTATCAAATGTGATAATACAAGTGCAATAAGCATATCAAAAAATCCTGTACTTCATTCAAAGACTAAACATATCCCAATCAAGTACCATTTCCTAAAAGAACAAGTAGCACAGAAGGTAGTGAAGTTGGAATATGTGCCAACAAAAGAACAAACAACGGATATATTCACAAAACCTCTTTCTAGAGAGCCATTCGAATATCTGAGAGACAAACTAGGGGTAGTGTCTGTTAGCCCCCTATGAATTTTTTGACAAGCAAACAAGGGGCTAAAATGTTTTTTGAGCCTTCAAGGAATGCATCTCCTCCGAAAACACATCATCCTTGAAGCCTCCTTGTGCCTTTTCCCTTTAATAAATCCTCACTGTTGTTCCCAGTTTAAAAGCCTCTCTGTTTCTGTGGAGAATGCCCAAAAGGCCTCCTTTTCCCCGTATTTCACTCCCACTAAGCCTCTGTTTTCATCATCTGTTTCCCTCCCTTAATCCCTCATAAATCGTTTAAATCACCCTAACTCCCCTTTAAAGCTTGCAAACACCCTTTGTTTGATTTAATAACCCCTTTTCCTCTCTACTGTTACCCCTTTTTGGGCCTTAAAATACACTAAACTAAGCCAAAAACCCACTTTTCTTTATAACAGGCTTATCCCCCTTCGGCTAGGTCCTTAAACACTTCCCCTCCATAAGCCTGGGCGCTAAAACCAAGTGCTAGCCTGCAAATCGCTTATTGCAATTGGAGAAATGGTCGGAGCACCTATTTTATTTATAAGAAAAAACTTCCGATGCGATAGTGTGTTTGGTCTGTCAGCTTTGAAATAATCCCCGCCATTGATCTGAAAAGATCTAATGGCCCACTTGTTCCATCGTGCCCCAATCACACTCCATTGTAAACCGCCGATGACCTTCTCCTTCGTCGATTCACTTTTAATCCGACAGTTCTCGCATCCTCGCTCCGATCGCAACCACAAATTTTAAATTGTGCCATCCTCCGTCCCTCCCGATTGTGACCCTCCGACGCGATCCTGGCCATTGAATCCACAAGAACTAACAGCTAGGATCTGCCCTCATTCTGCCATATGTCCCCTGATTGGTTTCCTCTGATCCAATCGTAGCCATCGACCTCTCATAGATCCGACGGTCCAAAGCCAATCGCACCATCACTCATCGGAGTTTTGGCCCTCCCATCGCTCCCCTCCGATTAGATCGCAACCGTCCATCCTTGATGATCTGACGACTCAGATTTCCCCCGCCCACTAACCATTTTCTCCACCTATGTATCTCCTCTGCAGATCTTAGTCGTTCGTCCTTAGATCAGACAACCCACAATAAAACCGCCGTCCTTTGGCCCCACCTTTACTGACCTTGCACGTTCCCCGTATTGCGCGCCTCCACCACCGTCGGATCTCGTGACTCCAGATCCAACGGTCCACAAAAATATCATGTTTTTTTTGGCTCCAAGCTTTAACAGTTAGAACTTATACGATATGGGCGGTTTTCCAGAGCCACGTGTCAACTAAAGACCCATATCGCGTTGAAAAAGTGAAAACTGCCTCCCTCCCTTTTTACCGCACGAAACCAGCGGTTTTCCGTCCTAAAACTGTTTCCCCACTTCATTACCTGAAACATCCTCTGCAGATCCTGACCGTTGATCTTTGCAGATCAACGACCCCCATTGCATCTTGAGTCTCCTTCACATTTTCTCATCGCGTGACCATTGAACCTCATCAGGTCATCGGAGCCGTCGATTTCCTCCTAAGATTCGACGGCCCAGGTTAAATCGCCCTTCGCCATTCCGACCACATCTGCTCATGTCATCGCATCCTCATGCATTTCATTTGTATTCCAAAGGTCGAAACATATGTTTTACACTGAAAAAACCTTTGTAATCCTCCTGCATTGAACTTTAATGTTTCATATTAAATTTTATTTCATTTCTCCGCCTAACTGCATATTGACACCTCCACTATAGCCACTGTTTCCGCAGTCGTGCCACCATTCCTCCAGGCCTTCAAAGCATTCTTTCACCACCCCCCTGGATTTCATAATTGGTTTATTTTACTGTGCAGGGTTTCGCAGAGTGATTAATTCACTATGTATTCCATAATCACACTCACTGTGATTCAAAATACAGAGAGGCCATTACAGCAGCGGCCAGCATAACAGCAGAGATGGATTAGAGGGATTCAGGCCTGATTGATTACATATTTAGCACCTAATCCCGTGTTCAAAGAATTAAGGTGCAGTTTGAAGATTAAAAGAGCACATGAAACAAGCCATATCTCCTTTCAGCATCAGCAGTACATTTTTTCAGACAATACGCCTCCAGCAGAAGTCTCCATGCCTCCCCGAGCTCCCAAAGGCCACTTCACTGATAAAAAGTTTCCAAAGACTGTTAGGGCAGCAATAATGAAGGTATGGAAGCCCATAAGACCTTCAGTCAGCTTACTTTCTTCAGAAGATAGAACAAAGTGCCTTACAGCCATAGAGGACTCCAAAGAAACATCAGAGGTCAAATACCGACCTGACAGAGACTTCGAACCAGACCACAAAGTACATCATAGAGCTATTAAGTAGAGTGGCATGAACACCTCTTCCATTCTGTCTTAATGGATCGAATTAATGTATATCACCTACTTCTGCTATCCATTTTTCATATAAGAACTCTCGAAGAACATTTTGAGAGGGGTTCGGTTGCATTGTTGTCGTTGTAGTTATAGGGATTTATTTTTGACTGTTAGAACAGTTTTGAGAGAGAGTAGCAGAGTAGTTTTTAATGTAGTAGGTTGGGAGGAGAAAGTTTGGACTGTAATCAGCCATTGAGCTCAGTGTATGTGACTAGTTTTGAATCAATTAATCAAGAAAACTTCACAGGATCCTGGTCTATTACTACGAGTGATGTTTTTCTCATTACATTGTTTTATTACATTTTTCATGCTGTTCATTGGTCTTCTGGTACACATCATAAATATAACATAGGATTTTCCCTCACATGGTACCCTATGTTTATGCTCTCCCTACCTTTGATGTTTTCTGCTGATAGTGAATCTAAGCGCAAATTCATGTAATTTAACCAGTGTAGTAGTGGTTATTCACCACTAGATGATGTGTGAATTCGAGTTTGCTGCTTAGTTGTTCTTGTTGGGTTCAAGCTAGAGGATTTGGGATACCAGGGATTTAGTGTAAGCCCTGTCTACTGGGGTCCTTGTTCAACAGATTGGCCTTTCCAAGATCTCATGAGCTGGTGTCAAAGCATTGAAGGTTAAAAGTCCTTCTTTGACCTTAGGCCTAGTTCTATGTTTAAATCTTAAGTGTTTTCCTTTTCAGAGTATGTCGAAGCAGATCTGGAGTTAGATGACCTCTGGTCTGATCTTAAGCTGCCCTTTGTGTTTCAACTTTCTCTCCTATTGTTCCACTCCATCATCTATCTCAAAGATCCTTTAGTGTAGATGACTTGCCCTATGAATGCCTTGGCTAGCTGTTTGTAAGTAATCTCCTTTCAGGAATCCATAGCCCAATGGATGGCACAGCCTTAAATTATCCTCTTTTACCGAAACATCCTACTACTCTGCTTCTTTCCTTCCATTA
Source organism: Pinus albicaulis (assembly GCA_034641835.2). NCBI lineage: Eukaryota > Viridiplantae > Streptophyta > Pinopsida > Pinales > Pinaceae > Pinus > Pinus albicaulis. The sequence continues at coordinate 233,213 of JAXQQM020072303.1, read as the reverse complement.
CTTTCTCGGTTGATGATCTCATGACCAACCCAACAACCTGCCAAATAATTTTAAACCCCCCATTGTGCTTCATACCTAGCCTAATATCTCATAGTGAGCTTCAAAGATACATCATTCTTTGCCTTTAAATGGAGAGATCCCTCTCCGGGTCCAGGAGGGCTAGATCCTAGGGGCCCAAAGTGGTTATGATGTTGTCCGGTCTTTTGGTCTTGCCAATTTGGCCAAAACACTGGAACCCCAACATAATGGCGACTCCACTGGTGAACAACTCAGACCAATGCCTTTAGATTGGTATTTCAATGCTGATGGTGGACAGCAGTTTGTTTCCAACATCCGAATTCATCCACCTGGCGACTCCACACTCTCTATTTCCTAATAGACCTAATGAATCCACTGGTAGAAGACTTTGAACTGGTTGAAAAGGTGCAGTGACCTTATTTGCAGAAACATGGATCCAGACATGGACAGAGACGCAAAGCTAGATGCTTTGGCAGACCAATTAAATGAAATGGCAAACATGTTTGGTAAAGTGGTGGAGATGTATATGGCTAACTTGAATGCAAATGATGATTATTCAGAACAACCCATGCATTTTCCAGAGAAAGGGCCAACTCCAGACCGAGACGATGAGCAAGACATGTATGATGATCCTGGTCTGGAATTTTCTCTTTCTCCTGAAAATTCTCAAGATGAGGCTCACGAAGATATCCCGCCTCAAGATCAGTTCGTATAAGAAGCAGAGGACTGCGGCTCTTCTGTCTGTGTTAAAAAACAAATTCCTCCTTTGACAAAAGAAGAGATGGACCGAATATCGAACACACAGTCCACCTCTGAAATCTTCCACATAACTGATACAGATCCAGAAGACTCCTATGTGGATCAGGACAAAGAAAGACTTGCTGAGAATCTGACAGGTTTGATTGGTGACATTGCTTGTGATTATGACTTTCCTAGTTATGATCTGTTTGATGATGATTGTTTCTAGAGGGAAACTGAGCTTGCAAGACCATTGTCAATAGACTCATGGGAGGGAAGCAAGGACCAGCAACTCTAGAGAAGCAATGAACCAGGCCAACCTATCTATGACACTGATGGGGAAAGTTATGAAAGCATCAGTGATGAGTGTCATGAGATCGGAGATCAGCAGTCTTTCCTTTCAGAAGATGAGGAGGAGAGAAAAGAAGAGATTCTTGAGCATGATGAAAGTAACGAGCCTTCTCTTGAAAAAGAGGAAGCAATGGAACAAACCTCTGCTCAATAATACATGGACCTTTTCGTGGAGCTCAACACATCAGAGCAGAATATATCAGAGCTCCAAGAGGACTCAACTACAATATACGATGAGTCCTCCAGTTCAGAAGACGAAGGAGACACTCTACCCCAAGAGAGTCTTTTTCTCAATCCAGTGGCAGAAGAAGAAACCCTGGTTGAAGCCTGCTTGCCAAATATTCATAACCAGGTATCATTCCATGATCCTTACGTTCATTTTCTGCAAACATTTGAAGAAGGATCGAAGGTCTGTTTGAGCAGCATGTTGCAGATAGTAAGAAAAATTTTGGAAGCTGCTGTTGAGGAACAAAAAGAGTTAAAGCAGCCCTGCCTATCTAGCATGCTCAAGGAGTTGAGCAAGAAAGACCAGTCATGGGATCACTTGATGGACTGGTTGCATTGGAAAACAATGTTTGTAAGCTAGACTCATAAATTTTCAAGTAGAGTAGGGTAGGTAGGAAAAGCTCAAAAAATATCAGTCCATGAGCATTTATTCAGTTGCTTTAATTTCTGCAAGGTTTTCATTCCATGAGCAGTTTTGTCTATTATGCCATGGTCCACAGCAAGCCAGACAGTCTAAACCTGGCTTGACTGTTTTTTAAATTTCTGTCTTAGAATGTAGAGAAGAAGTCTGCTAGACAGTTTAATCCTAGAAAACAGTAGTTTAGGTAGAGAAACTATGAGGCCAACAGTTTAATCTGGTCTCATGGAGTAATAAGGGTAGAAATAGAATAGGTTTCTTTTTCTGTCTGAAAAAATTGATGATGTAAAGGGTCTGCTAGTCCAAATGCACCCAGAAGAAAAAATGTTAGGACTTTAGTCTCGGTAAGTAGTTGTTTGAGTAATGTTTGCTGCCGATACGTGCCTTCATGATTTGTGGCAAGCTATCCAAGAAAAAAAATGGGTGAGTCAAGTACCAGGCATCTGGCCTACACCAAAGATCATTCTCTAAATTCTTGACTCCTTCAAGAAGAAGCCATCCCCATGTGGAGCCACTGTTAGCCCCATATGAATTTTTTGACAAGAAAATAGGAGGCTAAAATGTTTTTTGAGCCTTCAAGGAATGCATCTCCTCCGAAAACACATCATCCTTGAAGCCTCCTTGTGCCTTTTCCCTTTAATAAATCCTTACTGCTGTTCCCAGTTTAAAAGCCTCTCTGTTTCTGTGGAGAATGCCCAAAATGCCTCCTTTTCCCCATATTTCACTCCCACTAAGTCTCTGTTTTCATCATTTGTTTCCCTCCCTTAATCCCTCATAAATCCTCTAAATCACCTTAACTCCCCTTTAAACCTTGCAAACACCCTTTGTTTGGTTTAATAACCCCTTTTCCTCTCTACCGTTACCCCTTTTTGGGCCTTAAAATACACTAAACTAAGCCAAAAACCCACTTTTCTTTATAACAGGCTTAGCCCCCTTCAGCTAGCCCCTTAAACACTTCCCCTCCATAAGCCCGGGCACTAAAACCAAGCGCTAGCCCACAAATCGCTTATTGCAATATGAGAAATGGTCGGAGCGCCTATTTTCTTTATAAGATAAAACTTTCGATGCGATAGTGTGTTTGGTCTGTCGGCTTTGAAATAATCTCCGCTGTTGATCTGAAAAGATCTAACGGCCCACCTATTCCATCATGCCCCAATCACACTCCGTTGTAAACTGCCGATGACCTTCTCCACCGTCGATTCACTTTTAATCCGACGGTCCTCGCATCCTCGCTCCGATCGCAACCGCAAATTTTAAACTGTGCCATCCTCCGTCCCTCTCGATTGCGACCCTCTGAGGTGATCCTGGCCGTTGAATCCACAAGAAACAACAGCTAGGATCCACCCTCATTCCGCCATATGTCCCCCGATTGGTTTCCTCCGATCCAATCGCAGCCGTCGACCTCTCATAGATCCGACGGTCCAAAGCCAATCGCACCATCGCTCATCGGAGTTTTGGCCCTCCCATCATTCCCCTTCGATTAGATCGCAACAATCCATCCTTGATGATCTAATGGCTCAGATTCCCCCCACCCACTAACCATTTTCTCTGCCTGTGTATCTCCCCCGTAGATCTCAGCCGTTCATCCTCAAATCAGACAACCCACAATAAAACCGTCGTCCTTTGGCCCCACCTTTACTGACCTTGCACGTTCTCTGTATCACGCGCCTCCACCATCATCGGATCTTGTGACCCCAAATCCAATGGTCCACAACAATATCGTGTTGTTTTTGGCTCCGAGCTTTAACAGTTAGAACTTAAGCAATATGGGCGGTTTTCCAGAGCCACGTGTCAGCTAAAGACCCATATCGCGTTGAAAAAGTGAAAACCGCCTCCCTCCCTTTTTACTGCGTGAAACTAGCGGTTTTTTGTCCTAAAACTGTTTCCCCACTTCATTACCTGAAACCTCCTTTGCAGATCTTGACTGTTGATCTTTGTAGATCAACGACCCCCATTGCATCTCGTGTCTCCTGCACATTTTCTCATCGCGTGACTATTGAACCTCATCAGGTCATCGCAGCCATCGATCTCCTCCTGAGATTCGATGGCCCAGGTTAAATCGCCCTTCGCCATGGCCGGGTCCCACCACATCTACTCATGTCATTGCATCCTCGTGCATTTCATTTGTATTCCAAAGGTTGAAACATATGTTTTACACTGAAAAAACCTTTGTAATCCACCTGCATTGAACTTTAATGTTTCATATTAAATTTTATTTCATTTCTCCACCTAACTGCATATTGACACCTCCACTACAGCCACTGTTTCCGTAGTCGTGCCACCATTCCTCCAGGCCTTCAAAGAATTCTTCCGCCACCCCCTTGGATTTAATAATTGGTTTATTTTATTGTGCAGGGTTTCACAGAGTGATTAATTCACTCTATATTCCGTAATCACAGTCACTGTGATTCAAAATACAGAGAGGCCATTACAGCAACAGCCAGCATAACAGCAGAGACGGATTAGAGGGATTCAGGCCTGATTGATTGCATATTTATCACCTAATCCCGTGTTCAAAGAATTAAGGTGTAGTTTGAAGATTAAAAGAGCACATGAAACAAGCCATATCTGCTTTCAACATCAACAATACATTTTCTCAGACAATACGCCTCCAACAGAAGTCTCCATGCCTCCCCGAGCTCCCAAAGGCCACTTCACTGACAGAAAGTTTCCAAAGATTGTCAGGGCAGAAATAATGAAGGTATGGAAGCCCAGAAGATGTTCAATCACCTTGCTTGCTTCAGAAGACAGAACAGAGTGCCTTACAGCCATAAAGGACTCCAAAGAAACATCAGAGGTCAAATATCGACCTGACAGAGACTCCGAACTAGACCACAAAGTACAACGTAGAGCTATTAAGCAGAGTGGGCATGAACACCTCCTCCATTTTGTCTTAATGGATCGAATTAATGTATATCACCTACTCCTGCTATCCATTTTTCATATAAGAACTCCCGAAGAACATTTTGAGAGTGGTTCGGTTGCGTTGTTGCTGTTGTAGTTATAGGGATTTATTTTTGACTGTTAGAACAATTTTGAGAGAGAGTAGCAGAGTAGTTTGTAATGTAGTAGGCTGGGAGGAGAAAGTTTGGATTGTAATTAGCCATTGAGCTCAGTGTATGTGACTGGTTTTGCATCAATTAATCAAGCAAATTTCACAGGATCCTGTTCTATTACTACGGGTGATGTTTTTCTCATTACATTGTTTTATTACATTTTTCATGCTGTTCATTGGTCTTCTGGTACGCATCAGAAATATAACATAGGATTTTCCCTCGCATGGTACCCTATGTTTTTGCTCTCCCTACCTTTGATGTTTTCTACTGATAGTGAATCTAAGCACAAATTCATGTAATTTAACTAGTGTAGTAGTGGTTATTCACTGCTAGCTGATGTGTGAATTCGGGTTTGCTGCTTAGTTGTTATTGTTGGGTTCAAGCTAGAGGATTTGGGATATCAGGGATTTAGTGAAAGCCCTGTCCATTAGGGTCCTTGTTCAATAGATTGGCCTTTCCAAGATCTCATGAGCTGGTGTCAAAGCATTGAAGGTTAAAAGTCCTTCTCTGACCTTAGGCCTAGTTCTATGTTTAAATATTAAGTGTTTTCCTTTTGAGAGTATGCCGAAGTAGATATGGAGTTAGATGACCTCTGGTCTGATCTTAAGCTGCCCTTTGTGTTTCACCTTTCTCTCCTATTGTTCCACTCCATCATCTATCTCAAAGATCCTTTAGTGTAGATGACTTGCCCTATGAATGCCTTGGCTAGCTGTTTGTAAGTAATCTCCTTTCATGACTCCATAGCCCAATGGATGACACAGCCTTAACTTATCCTCTTTTACCGAAACGTCCTACTTCTTTGCTTCTTTCCTTCCATTACTTTCTTGGTTGATGATCTCATGACCAACCCAACAACCTACCAAATAATTTTAAACCCCCCATTGTGCTTCATACCTAGCCTAATATCTCATAGTGAGCTTCAAAGATACATCATTATTTGCCTTTAAATGGAGAGATCCCTCTCCGGGTCCAGGAGGGCTAGATCCTAGGGCCCCAAAGTGGTTATGATGTTTTACGGTCTTTTGGTCTTGCCAATCTGGCCAAAAAACTGGAACCCCAACAGTGTCTTCACATGCTACTCTCTGACAGGAAAAGAAAGCTTCATTCCAGGGGGAGAACAAAAAAGAAGACATCATTCCAGGGGGAGATCAGTCAACAAAGAGAGTCACAAAAGAGCCAGAGCAACCAATCAGAGCATGAAACAGGTCCTCAAGATCAGAGTAACATGGACGATATTTAAAAGCACACTAGGAAATGAGCAACCTTTTTCCATTGATGTCAAAGGGGGAGGAAAAGCAAGAAACAGAAGAAAAGGTTCTAAAAGGCAAGCAGAGGAAGTGTATTGCCATCAATGCCAAAGGGGGAGACTGTTGGAAATGTTGTCATTGATGGCAAAGGAGATGGAAAAGGAGACATCATAGATGCAAAGGAGAGGGTAAAAGAAGACTGTTGAAAGGAAAAGAGAGAAAAAGAGGCAGCAAGATGTAGAGAGGGTCAAGCAGCATCAAAAGAAGCAAGGCAGTAAAAGAAGAGGATGCAGAGACAGAGTACATAGTATAGTGACATAGTGAAACAGTCATGCAGAAGACAGAGGATGCAGAGACAGAGAATACAGAGGCAGAGACATGAGATGAAACGGTCGAGCAGCAGAGAAAGGCTGTAGAGAGTACAGTGAAACAGAGACAGAGCATACAGAGGCAGAGACAGAGAATAACAGAGGCAGAGACAGAGAATAACAGAGGTGGAACCAGTAAGGGCACAGAACCAAGAAAGGAACCATAATTACACAGTGAAAACCTAATGGAGTCCGGCGTTCAACATATGGAAGCACCATATTGTAATGTCTAGAACGCAAGATGAAACAGGAGCGAAAGTGGAATTATTTTAATAAGATTTAAAAATTATGAGAACTGGAACCTGGAGTCAAGAGCGGAACCTTGAATAAACAGTGAAACCAGAGTTTTTGGAAACCAACAGTATCGCGTGCGTTTGGGAGTGGTAAGCTAATTTCGCTTTTGAATGCGATCTATGTCGCTGAAGGACATGTGTCTTTGGGTGGTATTTTAATACCACTTACATCGCGCAATTTTTGTGCGTTAACCTTCGGCCCAAAGAAAAATGCGATATTGCACGTCGTCCGTCGGATGGGGGTCCAAAGCTCAATTGGAGCGCGAGAGTAGATTGACCGTCCAATCAAAAGAGGAGTTGCGGGGAAGAGAACTGAGGCTGTGGGACCTACATTTATAGTTGCGGAGCCAAAGTATTATGCGAAGTTCTATGTATTATGTGTGTTATGAAAGTTAATAAAAAGGCTGAGGTTATAACGTATATTAATATATGTTGATATATATGAAGCGGACCTGTGTAATTGGTTTTTTATATGCTGAGCACAACATGTTCATATGTGTGGTATATACATATGTTGAATTATTATTAAGCCTAAGGTGGGTCGAATTCAGGTTGAGTTAGTCCACATGAATTTGAATACATGGTAGAGTGTTCACATATAAGTTAAATATGTGGGTTTTATTATAAGGTTCATAATAAATTGAACGGGGTCGTAATATATGTCCATATATTATAATTGATATGAAAGTCACCAAGGAGTGCTACGTATGATGGTTAGCATATAGTAGTATGCTGTGGGCCCAAGCGCTATTACATGAAGTCGGGGTTTGATATCTATTGCAATGTTAATATGCTACATGGCTAAGTCTATACTGAGAGTGGAAGCATTAACCAAACTATGGAGTTCGAGAGGTTATATATATATATATATATATATATAGATATATATTAGTGCTGGGTTTAAGTCTGAGTCAAACACTTAATATAATGTTGATGGAGGATATTGTATGTGTACTGTGGGACCCCCTACATAAAATTCCAAGAATCTTAACCCAAGCTGGAGGATACATAAAAGCTGAAGCGGGAAGTATATATATATATTTAGCGCTCTATATACAAGGGACCAAGGTTACAATATAAAGCATAGGTATTATATGCTTGTGCGCAAGATTAAAAGAACAAAAGGTTCCATTGTTCGGTTTTTAAAACAAACGAAGAAATATAAGGTGGGACCCTTATGAATCGCATTGGAGAAAATCATAACAGTAAAACATGGTAATAAAAGTTCCGATGGTGATGGTGGACCCGATATGTTATACATGGTGACTCGTATTTGATTGAGTTCCGGCTTAATGTGCAACACAGTGAACCATCGCATCGGAGGTGAAAGAGTGACGAACAGATTGAACGTTCCTATTGCGATCGAGCGATTGGATGATAACCGTCAGATTTGCTGAGGGATGGACGACGGATATGAATCGATTGATCCTATGGTGGGGGCCCTTGCTAATCGCATTGGTGGAAATAAAGTAACCAAAAGCTGAAGAGTAAAACGATATTAACACGATAAGTATATATGTATATATATGAAACAAGAGATATATATTTACTCTTATCAGTGAACAGTAATCCATCACATTGGATGAAAGGAGCAGTGGCACAATACCATTGTAAGCTCCGATTGTGATCATTGCATCGGAACCACCGCAAAGGAAGCCATCGCATCAAAACAAGCCAACACAGCGAAACAGGTTAATAAAGCTTGCGATTGCGATCAATCACAATCGGAAAACTCTGGAGAAGGCTCATCGCATTGAAACATAAGAAAATTTTGGATGGTGGGGCCCAAAAGGGCATTTTATGTATTAAAGGGTCTTTTATTATGGCTCCGAGAGGCATTTGCATTATATTGAGAGGGTAGTTTTTGTGTTAAAAACACTTTATTATTACGCCGAGAGTTGAATTGTGTTATATAAAAAGCACAGTTACATATATGCAGCAGTTACACCACGACAGTGAACATGAGAGCAAGAAAAGCCGAAAAGGACAGACACAGTCACATAAAAGACAAACACACGATGATCCAAAAACTGAATGGGTTGATTTGTAATCCACATTGTAACTGAATGAAAACATTTTTGATTGGTTTATATTGTTTTTGATGCACTGGAAAGTCTCCATAGGAAATAAAACTCCACTATAAATATGAATGTTGTATCAATTGCTGAGATTTTTTGAATGAGATGGATAAAGAAGTGAGGAGGCAGAAGGCAAAGAGTCAGGGCTATTCACTTTGAATTCCCTGTGGAATACGAACTGTTACAAGGAAAACTGTATAAAGCATATCTCATTGATATGCAGAGGGAGGTTAGAGAATGCAGAGTATGAAGAATTGAGGAAAAGAAGATAAGAAAAAGGAGGAGCAGAAAGAGATGCTACAGAACAGAGCTGATATCTAAGGTAAATCAGCAAATATTTTCTTTTGATTGAATGAAGAAGTTGGAGCTTCCCTATCAAGTTGAAGCTTGATAGATGTCAGTTGTAGCTGACTGAGGTTGGAGCTTCCTGTAGGTTGGTGCCTATAGAAAATCAGTGGTGAGAGGGAGTTGGAGCTTGCCTTTGCATCACAACAATAATAAGATGTGGTTTTCTCCCTTTATGGGTTTCCACTTATATCTGCTGTCTCTGTGTGTGTTGCCTATGTATTGATATGTTCTATCCAATCTGCTTAGTGCTTCTTGCTCTCATAATAAATTTGGTGTAACATTATCTTAATACTTGCTGCTACATATTAAGACTGTTCACATATTAAGTTGGTTATAAAATTAAGTTGTAAATAAGCTTGATGAAAAGTTTTAAAAAGCTCATGTATGTGTTAAACTGATTCACCCCCCCCCTCTCAGTTTAACTAAGGATTCAACAAAGGGCTGGAGGAAAGGTGAGGAAAGGTAGGGTGAGTTAGTGTCATTGGATCGGAAAGATCTACGGCTAGGATTAACGCAGGGTTTGACAAATGTTTGGGCCCTTGTTTTGAATATTTTGAATTTTGAATAAAGGACAGATTTTGGGTTGAGGAATGATGACACATGGCAGTCGCAACCAAGTCGCAACTACAGTAAGTAGCGGAACTACCGAAGTTGCGAGGGAACATGTACATAGCTGAAGAAAGAAGATGCATGAGTACAGATGGAGAGAATATACAGTAGAAGACAGAGAGAAGAACACATAGACAACAAGAGAGAAGTCAGAAGCAGTTGAAGAAGAACGCAAGAGGAACTAGCAGTTGCAATAGCGGGTGAATAAATAGCCGTCACCCGGGCGAAAGAAGAAAGGAATGCAAAGCAACCGAAGGAGATTAAGCGGATGCTGCAGAGGGAATGCAGACCAGGCATGATATCTCTGTAGTTCCTAGGTTTCTCTTATCTACCTTTTTTTTCTATAAGGCGTCTGTATCAGACTTGTGATCTCTCCTTGCGAAAGCTATGTAACTATGGGTTTGGCCGAAGATATCAATATACTTGCAGGTTGCTATCTTATTATGTGATTCACATGCATGCATGATGGTTGTGATGATTTAAAATTTTATTTTCTTAATACCTGTACACTCTCTGAATGTTCTTGCATATATAACGATGTTTATGCAATCAATTCACTGTTAATCATGAGTTGCGGATCCTTCCACTGCTATCGATCTATTCCCCTTCTGCATGTGGTTGCGGCATGCCTTGGGTGAGACTCTCTACTCTTCGGAGTAGGGTGACAATGTCGACATGGTTCTAGACTACAACGGATTCCCTTGTTGGCCCCAACCCCTGAACCTGGGTCTTGCCTGCGAGACCTGTTTCTTCGCCAACAAATGGTTCCGTTGCCGGGACCTACATGTTATGAGGGGAACTAGATCATGGTATTGAGGATCTTCGAAGGAAAAATACAGAGATGGTGGGATAACCATCTGGACCAGTTCGTTGCTCAGCAAGCGGAGTTGATGAATCAAAAGGAAAAGGTGCTTATGGATCCCGTCCTTTTTAGATTCCGCCAGTGATACCTACGAGATCCTCTGGGAAAAATTCCCTAGAGACATCTATAATTGGTTGTGGAGGTTACAAACAAAGGTGCCTAGGGATAGCTCGCGGAAGATAAACCGCAAGTGGGTGCACGGGGATCTAGTGGCTCTGCATCGGTTGAACACTGAGTTGACCCGCGCGGTGGATTTTTGGGTAGAGACCACTTTGGACGGATATATTGTGGAGTTTGCTGCAGAGTGCTACCAATCCTTCTCGAAGGCTGAAGCTATCTTCCGTTCTGGGCTAAGAGGGAAGCTGCTTAAAGAGATTTCGCTGTGGATTAAGGCCCTGATGGTAGACAAAGGGCTGATGGAATTCCAAAAGTCGAGCATGGAAGCTTAAACCTCCAGTGCTGGGGGAAGGGCCGAATGGACATATGCTACGTGAAGTATGAAGCGGGGAGTGGGGGATGGATGCTGAGGCCGCAAGGAAGTTGAGGGAGCGACGTGCACATCGGCAGGCGCAGATCGCCGATAGGTGGCGAGAAAGGGTGATGCAGGATTTAAAACGACGGGAAACCAATAGGAAGAATCAAGAGGAGGCGCCTCAGAGGATAGGAATTATAGACACTTAGGTGGATACCCTAGAAAGAGAGGGGACTGCTGTGGGAGTGCGGCGGGTGCATGGGAGCCCAACTAAGAGAGAAAGGGAGACGACGACTGACGAAGAAGATGCAGGTGTGCAGCCCGAAGAAAGTTCCGATGGTGAATGGTACGTCGTGATGCAGTGGTTGTTTCAAGAGCGGACGACATTCATCTCTCCAGGCAGACCTACTTGCAAAAATTTGCACGGCCAGGATCCCTACCTTCCCCTGGTACTCTATCAACCTTTAAGTAATATTTTCGTTAAGTTACAAGCATTGAGTCAATTGCACAGCAGTTCATTGTCGACAGCAACATGCGTTAATAGCAGCGTCACTAGTAGTATTTCATTCCCCAGTGGAACATTCACGCATCCAGGACCCGGAGGATTTATCCTGGTCAACCCTCCGCAAGTAAATATGGCTGGGTCATTCACCCGGTATCCAGAATTCTCTGGCCGAGGCAACGATGACGTAGAGCAACACTGGTATCTCTGCGAAGCCATATGGAGGGCTCGGTAGACTCCAGATGCACGGAAGCTAATAGAGTTCCAAACCACGCTTAGAGAGAGGGCTCTGCGATGGGACTACTGGGACGAGGAGACGACAAGGGAAATTTTTAGCCTCCTCCAGGAATACAAATAATTATTCCCTTCATCGGTTACAGATTTGAAGGGCATCAAGGGTGACCTCGGAGAAATGCGTATTGTGCTGAAACCATACGCCAGGCCCGTAAAGCATCGACCCTATCGGTTGAACCCACGGATCAAAGAAAAGGTCAAGATGGAGATTGAAAATATGCTGTCTGCAGGTCTCATCTTTCCGATGGAAGAAGTAGAGTGGGTGAGTCCTATCGTCATTCAGAATAAGAAGGACAAGTCAGAGATACGCGTCTGTGTCGACTACCGGAGTCTGAACAACGCCTGCATCCATGATCCGTTTCCCACTCCATTTAGCGACGAAGTACTGGATCATGTTGTGGGAAATGAAGCTTACTCCTTCACTGATGGCTTTTCGGGCTATCCTCAGGTGCGCATTGCGAAAGAGGACAAAACGAAGATGATGTTCACCACTGAGTGGGGATCGTTCGCATACCACGTGATGCCATTCGAATTAAAGAACGCCCCAGCCGTGTTTTCCCGGATTGTCATCGTTGCTTTTCGAGAATATATCCTGGAAGTCTACATGGACGATTGGACCATCTACAGTTTGCTAAAGAAAAACGCCACCCTGTTGCGTATCATGTTCGATCGGTGTCGCCAGTTACAGATTTCCTTGAACTTGAAGAAATGCATTTTTGCAGTTCCTTTCGACACGCTGTTAGGACACGTGGTGTGCAAGCAAGGGGTCTGTGTCGACCCCACCAAGGTAGCAGTGATTGTCCACATGGAAGTCCCTGAAACGGTGAAGCAGTTGCGGGTACTGCTCGGGCACACAGGATATTACAGGTGGTTTATCTGAAATTACGCGAAGATTACTACTCCTTTAGAAAATATGTTCTGGAAGTCCAAAGTATTCCAGTGGACAGAGGAGTGTCGGATGGCCCTTGACACTCTGAAGGAAAAGCTGGCAATGACGCCTATTCTTGTTCACCTAGACTGGGATAAGCAGTTCCATGTGCATATTGACGCTTCTAGTGTTGCACTTGGGGTTGTCTTGGCGCAACTTGGGGAGATGAAAATTGACCACCCAGTCTACTTCGCTAGCCTCAAATTGTCTAATGCAGAGAATAATTACACCACTACCGAGAGGGAGGCCCTGGCAATGGTGTACTCGTTCCAAAAGTTCTGCCACTATCTTCTAGGGGGAAAATTCAAGTTCTTTACGGATCACTCTACATTGAATTACCTGGTCAATAAGCCTATCTTGGAAGGACATATCTGTCGTTGGCTTTTACTCTTCCAAGAATTCACGTTTGAGGTGATCGTCAAGCCTGGGAGGTTGAACGTCGGGTCCGATCAATTATCTGGGTTGGAGACAGGGGAGAGCGATGGCTCTCTTGATGATCAGCTTCCGGATGCTGACCTTTTCCGAGTCGAAGCGGTACCTGATGACTTGGCCGATATTGCCACATATCTGACCACAGGGCAGTTCCCTCAGCACTACACCCCACTCCAGAAACGACACTTGGTCATCTGCGCCGCCGAATACCAATTGATTGCGAGGAAGCTATACAAAATGGGCCTTGATGAGGTTCTGTGCAGATGTGTACTTGACCACGAACGCGAATATGTGATGTGGGAATGCCACAACGGTGTTGCGAGAGGGCATGTGGGAGTGAAACCTACCGTGAGGAAGGTGCTCCAAGCTGGACTGTGGTGGCCGATGGTCCATGCCGATTGTAAGAGCTTTGTTAAGAGATGCGATGTCTGTCAGTGGACGGGGCGACCCTCTCACAGGGACAAGCTTCCGCTACACCCAGTACATGTGTTGCGGCCATTCGAGAAGTGGGATATCAACTTCATAGGCCCCATAGCCCCAGTCGCCAAGCACTCCAAGGCCCGCTACATCATTACCGAAACTGACTACCTCACCAGGTGGGTCGAGGTAGTGGTGGTACGAGACTTCACGGCGGATACAACAGTATGGTTCATCTTTGAACACATCATTAGCAGGTTTGGCTGCCCGTGAAGTTTAACCAATGATCAGGGTACGCATTTCATTAATGACATGGTCAAGTCGCTGCTGGACACATTTATGATTCAACATCACAAAATCAACCCGTACCACCTGCAGGCCAATTGTACTATTGAAGCATTTAATAAAATTCTTGAAAAGGGGTTAACAAAGATCTGAAACGCCCAGCGGGATGACTGGGATGAGCAGCTACCAGCTGCACTATGGGCCTACCGGACTACGATGAAGCGCTTGACCAATCGGACACCATTCCAGTTGGTGTATGGTTGGGAAGCTGTGATTCCCGCCGAGTTCACTATACCAAGTCTTTTAATTGCCACATCCCTCAAGTTCTCGGAAGAAGCATCGCTCCAGGAGTGCCTACATGAATTACAAGAACTAGACGAGGCCCGGTTCTTGGCCGATTCTCACCAAAAGGTTTAGAAGGATAGGTAGAAGGCGTGGCACGACCGCCACATCAAGAACAAAACATTCCAAGTTGGTGGAAAGGTCCTCTTATATGACATCAAGTTTCAGAAGTTTCCAGGGAAACTGCAGATGCATTGGTTGGGAAATTACTTTGTCGTCGAGATTAGAGAGTCCGGAGCCGTTCGGTTGGCTCAGCTGGACAATACTGTTTTACCGGGGTGGCTGAATGGCGCACGCCTGAAACCCTACCAGGAGTAAGTTTATTTCACTCTTCATCAATAACTCTCGCAACCGAGAGCACCCGTAGAGTAGCGTAGTTGAATAACTCTCCCACAACCAGGATGAGCATAGGTAGTGTTTTTTTTTTTTTTTCATGCATAGCTTGTCAATAACCGCTCTGTTGCGGGATCGCACCGCAACCGACTGTGGTCAGGGAGGGGCGTGTCTAGCGTGTCATCCCCGTAGGATCAATAAATGTGTCAAGGTCAGTCCAGGTCATTTTAGTCAGTACTTGTGTCAGTCCGTAGGATCGTCTAGATTTGCACCATAAATTACCATAATTGGAAGTAACGTCGCAATAATCATTTTTCCATAATCCACAGTAACCTCAGCCATCGCTTCCGCCCATTTCCCCATGCCACCGTCAAAAACTGTCAGAATACACATTGGCATGCGATTGATCGCACGATTATCGCAAAGAAGAATGCTAGCAGGAATTAACTCGTTATGGGGTCTCATCAACTCCACTCGTGCCAGGTAATTACATAACTTGCATGGAAAAAAAAAAGCACGAGAATGTTGGAGCAGTTAGAATTAACAATTGACGCAGAGCCAGAGTAGCAGAAGTATCCCGACGCACAGCACCAAGAGAGGACGCCGAGACGAATTCTGCAGGTGTATCAGCACCGAGCAAAAATACCAAAAGCCCTCCCAACCGTCCTAGAACCAGAGCTTGACAACAGAATTCACAAGACAGAGTCCCTTGTAGGGAAATACGACAATGCGACCCTATAGATGCTAACTTTTCAGACTCTTTCGAATTCCTGGCACTCAACTAGCAGGTGTATATGGAACATTACCTCACAACAGCTGGGCACTCATCGAACGGAATTTTACGAAAGTTCCGGGGCCTTCAGCAATCTTCTCTTCTGAACTTATGAAATATTTCAATCTTCGGGACCACAAGACCAACTATGCAGTGCACTAGGTTCCTACTCAGCCGCGTCCATAATGGGTCCTTGTGGCTGAATAAGGAAATTCCCATTCATGCTAAGGATATCCATCATCTTACAGGGCTTTCCCAGAATGGTGCGGATGACTCTACTGCATGTCAGACCACCTCCAAGCGAGCGTGGAAGTCGGGAGATGCAGACTTGTATGTCAAATATGGCACCCGACGGGGCGAGAAGGGAGCCAAGATGGAGCTTATCAATAAGCCCGAGATCAAATTTTCATGCTACCTCATCACCAACAAGACAATGAGGCACTACACAAAGGGCGAATGCACTCTGGACACTATCTCCATTTCAGAGCACTGTGTTTAGGACGCCACGCTGAACTGGTGCTCCTTCCTGTTGAAGGAACTTTTTGACGCGTGCGAGGAAAACTACAAGCGCGCAACAAGCTTCATGTATGGATATTTGATCGTTGCCTTTGCCATGTGGAAATGACACACTCGCCTTGTCAGGTTCCCAGTGGAAATTCTAGAGGGCCAGCCTCTAACGATGAAGTTCGTTCCGTGGAAGGTGTTAGCTGATCCTAGCACCAAACAAGTGAATGCAGAGGCATTTCGGTCCTGGTATGGCTTAATGACGGACGTGGTAACCAGCCAGCAAAGGGTGCCCAGGAACATGTTAGATGAGTACAGCGAGCAAGTGTGGTTCGGGGTCAGTCACAGGCATACTTACCTCCGACCTACTTGCGTGCCGGAGGACACCTTTCGCATGAAGCTGCTAAAATTCCAGCTTGAAGATACCACCTTCCACAATGAGGTCTATTCGTGGTCGGGGGTTGCGATGGAAATCCGCGACGAGGTACCCAAGTAAAACTTTGATTGGATGTTACCGCAACAATAGCCTGCCGAAACGGATGCGAAGGTTACACCACAGGAACTCCTTGAGCCGCTCGTCCCCATCGTCCGCCACTTGAACACTCAGGTCATTTTCAGCAGTACCGCTCCTTTCCCTTTACTTTCTGAGTTCCATCTTTCTCGCTCTACCTCGCACCCCCATACAACTCCTCTCACCTCCCCCATCCCTATTGTTCTATTTACTTCGGAAAACCCAATCATAACCTCGATGGGTGAGAAGAGCAAGACTACAGATCAATTAGAAGCTCCTTAAGCCAAGCGGGCCCACACCACCAAAGAAAATCTGGTGGTGGACCTCACTGGGGATGATCCACCACTGCCACTGAGTACAAGGGTGTTGATACAGGAAGAACCCCTCATTGACCCCTCATAGTTTATCAATATTCGCCTTCCACATCCACGCACTGTTCCACCTCCACCTACCACTTCATCCGCTCCATCCAATTCATCTCCTACCGTGTCCGACCCAATCATCCAGGAACTCCTTGGTGGGGACCACGGGGCCGAAGTTGACTCCAGTACTGCAGCAGTAGTACCACTGGTCGACCCCATGGGAGAATGCCAAGTTTCTCTGTCTGATATATTTACCCAGAGGGCACACATTGTTTCCGACTCAGCTGAGGCTCAGCCTGAGCCTACTGTCCCTCCATAAAATGGCCATACAGATCAACAGGAATGGCCGGACTTGAATATGGCTGACTCAGCACACCAACAGACCCCGCCGCCATCCCCTCCAGAGCATTCTAATCGATCAGTTTCCAGTGGGCAAACCTTGCAAGAAAGGAGGCTGGAGCAGGGCACTTCGGGGATCGCCAATTTAGAAAAATGGGGTACAGCTCAGCTGTACTTATTTATCCAGAGGAAGGCCCAGCAAACCGAAAGGCTTCATTCTGAGCTACAACAGAGGTGCGACGAGCAACAACAACAGATTGCAACGCTTACTGAACAGCGCGAACAACTCATAACAGCACAAGAACAACTGAAAGGTCAGATAAACGACGTCACCCAGGTGTTTTCAGAGCTATGGCCAACTGTCGGGGCTCATTATACTCAGCTGCCTGCCGATGTCTCAGAGACGAGTGTCGTAGCATAGGCCTTCCACCTTCGGATTGAATTCAATGGCCTCCACAGGGAAAATGAGGCGCTTCAAGCAGCGTTAGCCGCACGGCTAGCATTGCCTGATCCAGAGGTTGTTTATTCAGCACAGGTTGCAGCAAAGCAAGGCCAGGCCACTCAAATTCAGGAAACTCTCAACTCTGTGGTGTGCAAGGGCGTCGCCTCCTATACCAATAAGTTTCATCTTTCATGATTGTCTTGATTGAATTATGGAATATGTTCAAACCTTCTTACTTGAGCAAAGGTGTTCCATATTCTTAAAAAAACCAAAAAATCAAAAAAGTTAAAAAATGTAAAGAGGGTATACCCTAAAAGAAAGATCAAAGGGTAAAAAGAATAAAATGGTCAAAAAAGTAAAAGAAATGAACCCCAAGCAAAAAATAGACCAAGGAAAGTGTGCAAATCCAAATGCCACTGCTATTTCATTTTTGTAATAAATCAATTGTGTGCAGCTTGTCAAACTTTTGCCACAAT
The DNA here is from genome assembly GCA_034641835.2 of Pinus albicaulis. Lineage (NCBI taxonomy): Eukaryota > Viridiplantae > Streptophyta > Pinopsida > Pinales > Pinaceae > Pinus > Pinus albicaulis. Next base: position 215,191 of record JAXQQM020072303.1, on the reverse strand, counting down.
TTATGAATAAGTCAAACTGTTTAAACTTGGCTTACTCATATTTCAATTTCATGTTATAGATTAGAGAATAAATATCTAGCCAAACAGTTTAATCTTGGCGGATAAGTAGCTAGGTAGAGTGAATAAAAGGTGCTCAACAGTTTAATCTGAGCCCTTGGATGTAATAAGGGTAGAAATAGATAGATTCATCATGTAAAAAGAAAATATTGATCAGGGTTTGCAAGTCTAAATGCACCCTAATAAAGAAGAGAAAATGGTAGTGTTAAGTAGATAGGGTAGGTAGATGGTGCTGCAAAATGTTATCTGATGAATGATGTTGCTACATGTTTTTGATCATTCACTTTCATCACAAGTACTAAAGCAGGAAATACACTGGAAAATCACAACAAGCAAAGTCAAATTCATTAACCTCCCTCATCATTTTCCCCCTCAAGAGTTTTACTAATTTCCCCCAAAAGTACTAAGGTATTTGGAGATCAAAAGGGCTCAAGGCATTTCCTTGACTTCTGGAGGGACCGGACCCTCGGCCTAATGATCAAAAAGACCTAAGTACTAGAGATAATTCATCATTGTTATCTTTCATTTTTAACTTTCTCCTAAGAAAAATCACATTTTACTTAGGAAACTGATGCATAATTTCATAAAAATCCCTCAAGATAAAATTGCTATTCTAAGAAGTGTTGGAGATAAAATGTTGCAATTTACTTCACAAGTGATCACTTTCTTAGATATGTAAAAATATTTTGAGTTTCCTTGTCCTCTGCCATATTAACATTTAACTCTATTATATTAAATCCCTAGTGAAATACCCTTTCCTAAGTATATAATTCCCTTTTTATATATACCCCAAAAACCCCTTTATTATAATGTTTTAACCAAAGTATTTATCTCCCTAAAATTCATTAAAACCCGCCTATAAACGCCCTTTGGTTAAAAATATAGCATAATACATAAATCCCGCCCCTATGGTGAAATAATTGTATTAATTAATTCATCATATAATAAAATATATATAAAAACGTTAGACATACAATATGTGTGTTTAATACCAAAAACATCAATAAAACTTTGCGAAAGTTTTGCGCCACCGTGGTCTGTCCACGTGGCATTCCACTTAAGCAAACCCCGCCGCAACCCTGTTCATTATACACATGGGATTAATTAGTCATCTGGACTAATTAACAACCTTCTCTGCCTATTAAAATTTCCCCGGGGTGATTACATTACGCGTTAAAACCTTTTAAAAACCCGACGGGCCCACCTTTGAACCCTCCGCATCTTCCCATCACCCCAGCCGTTGGATCAGCCTCCCGCAGATCAACGGCCAGCGTTGATCCCGCTGCCCATCCCGTGTGAGTTCTTTAACCAGCGGGGGATGGGTGGTTTTGACTAGTCAGACCATCCACGTGGCGAGAAACCTGTGGAATCGCTGCCCCCGCGATCAATACCACCCTCGACCAAAAGCGGTGCGGGGCCTTCCCGCTTACCACTTACCGCCCGACTCTGCACACGTCATCCCGTACTACCATGACGTCACACCTCGAAAAAAACAAAAAACCCTTTTAACTTGTAAATAAGCCATTTTTCGTGTTTTTTAGTCATTTTCATTATTCTGAGAAGAACGTTGCTCCCGCTGTGATTTTCAAAATTTCCGCTGTAATTGACCATTTCGCCCCAAAATTCTGCTGCGCCCGTGTTGAAGAACGTCCCTGCCATTGCTCATTACCTGTCAAAGAACCAGTTTCCGTCTAAAAACAGGTATTTATCCTTTACGCCCGACTGCAAGTAAAACTCAGTTTCCTTTGTTTTTTCGCTAAAAAAGTGGTTAAAAATCATCACTGAGTCCTCCCTAGAGATTTTAAACCAGTGAAATTGCTCCCTGAACCTGCAAATTGTTCCAATTTCATTCATTTCAAGAATACCGCCCGGCCCGGGAAGAAAACCAAAAACCTCCATTTTGAATCCACAAGAACCAAAATGGAGGCCCCGACAGCTCTTAATATCACTCCGTTAAATGCTCCTCACCGTGATTTGGACTATTTACCTCTGATAGATGAAGATTTCCAAATAAAAGACCTGGCTTATGATGAAACTCCCCTATTGAGCTATTGTCGCTGCAGAGACGAATACTCAAAGGGGCAAGATCTTGTAGGGTTGTGGGAATCTAATCTCCCAAGGTATCTCATTCCTTCAGTCCTTATTTTCCCTGAAATCATTCATTATTGCCAGGCAAGCTATGATCCCGCACGGAGGGCTGTAATAGCTCCTGACCAAAGTGTTCTATTTCCCATCACTCCACAGGCCATCAATGCCATGTTGCACTTTGAACCAGACCAAGATTTAGCACCATTGTCCATGGAAGGATTGATTGAGAAAACTAGGCAATTAACCCCAGAGAAGCTAAAATCCATGTGCCAGCATTTCATGCTACCTGAGCATCAGCCAAAAGGGTCTCCCCCCTATGGTTTTTACTATTTCAATACATTGGGAAGGCTCATTGTAAATATAATATCTTTTGTCCTAGGATTTAACACCAGTGAATATGTAGATGAGATCACCTTGGCTCTGATATCCATTTTTACTCCTGGACAACCTCCTGAGATCAAATATGACTATGCTTCTTTCATAGCCAGCAAGATCCATGATCAATTCTTAAGGTTAGATAATGAAAAAGTTTTTAAGTACTCCTCAGTTATCTATCATCTCATGATCTTCTATCAGTCAGAGAAGTTCCCTTTCCCTGTACAGAAACTTGATGCCAAGAAGAATCCCAGGTCAGTCATTTTTTGGTCCCCTATCATTCATTTTTCCTCTGATTCTCCCTACTCCTATTCAGAATTCATTGATCAGTTTGTACATCCTGCTACAACTTTGTTAACAGGAATTTCTCCTCCCAGACTCAGTACTGAAATTAGAAAGACCTTGCAATTGTCAAAGAGTTATAAGATTGGGGATTGGTACTTATACCAAAACCATACAGTCATCAGGATTTATGGATGTGAATTACGTCCATTCAAGTTACCCAGATATGTACCAATGAGAATTTTTGCCCTAGAATACTTTAGGCAGATGAACAATTCAGATGTGATCCATTTCTGCAATGTAAAGAAGAAAGCTCAGTTAAGGATCAAAAGCCAATTAGGTCCTTTCATCTGCAATTCTAGGGAAGCTGAGAGAGAAGCAGAACTTCTATTAGAGAAAAAGTTCCAGACATCTTTTCGTTGGGTTCCTTATGACCCCTTTGGTTTTATTTGTGAAAAGAGATTAAAAAATAAATCATCTCCTTATATACACCACAAGATTCCTGATCTAGAACAGTATGCAAATCAAGATGAATGGGTTGAAGGAACTCTTGTTGAGGAAGAAAGTGGAGCTGACAAATTGAATAAAATGATGAAAGATGTTGAGAAGAACTTTGACCTAGAAACGTATGATCAAATGCAGGTACCCTACATTGGCACATCTTCGGCAACCACTCTACAGCAAGCATTACAGGAAGACAGTCCATCAGTAGCAATAGAACCCAAGGGTAAAGGAAAGGAACCTGTAATCCAGGTTATTGAAACTTTGGTCATGGCTGAAAAACCACAGAGTTCCAAGGCACCGGAACAATCTCAGGCTTCTCCCACACCAGCAAAACACATCCAAGTTCCAGAGATGCAAACTCCACTAAATGTGGAAATAGGGAAAAAGAGGCTAGCTCCAGATACCACTCCTTCAAAAGGAGCCTCACAGGTTTATCAAACTAAGAAACACAAATCTGATCCACCTCCAGATGTAAAAATTATAGATGAAGTATTTGATGATGGTAGGGAAGATAGTCAGCAAACAGGCACAGCAAGTGAAACAAACATAAGCCAGAAAGGGATACAAAAGCAATTAAGCACTGAAGTATCTTCTTTCAGACCGCCAAAGACAGATACTGGAGACATTAAGAAAACCTTCATTAATATCAAAACTAAGAATGATCCATTGAAAATGAAGGTATACGATCAGTATATGAAGATGGCTCCTCATAATCAGCAAAGGCTGATGTCTGCATTTGATCTTTCACAAGGTAAAATGCTGATGAGCCACTTCAAAGCAAAGGTGCCAAAGCCAACTTCAGCAACAGATTACATCAGATCAAATTTTGAAGTTTTAGCAAAAGATATCCATCCCCTGGATCAGATAGAGCTTCATAGACAAACAGGGGAAATGGTTTATTCTACTCTCACCAACAAAGCCATGGCAGCTTTCAAAACTGCAAGATTCCTTGAATAACACTACTGCACAATTGAAGATTGAAAAGGCCTCCTCACAGGCCAAGGATAATAGAATAAAATCTCTAGAAGAGATAATCATTGGTTTGGGGCACAATCCCAAAGACATTAAAGGTATTGAGGCATTGGTAAAGAAGAAAGAGGATGATATAGCTGCACTCAGAAAACAGCTAAAACTACCAGCCTCGAGGCATCCTCAGACCCAGGAAGTTATAAAAGGAAATTCACAGGAAGAAATGATGGAGTTGCTCTTGAATATGACTGAGCGACTTAATGAAACAGAGAAGGAGTTGGAAAAAGCATTGCAGGAACAGGAAATTATCAAGCAGACTTCAACAACAGGTACTACAACAGCAGGACAGCAGATACAGCCATCTCAGGTGAACACTTCTGGCTTAAGTTCCGAGGACTTAATAAAACAAATGGAGAGTTTGCAACTGAGGGTCACAGAACTCCAAGAAACAAAATTGCAATTAACAAAATTGGAGGAAAAATATGACACATCCAAAAAGACAGCTGCTGATAACACCAGAGAGATAAAAAGATTGGAAAAATTGGTTGAGGCTTTGGAAAAGGATCTTTCTTTAGAAAAGCCTCTAAAGGAAATAAATGACATTCTTTGGGGTAACATCATAGAGTTAATAAAGGTCATATGGCCCTCCATTCAAGCTATCTTTGAACAAAATGAGCTGGTTAAAATTGCCCAAGAAGAAATAAACAGGACCAGAAATGAATTAAGAGGCAGGCCTGAGCAGGCCAATCAGCTCATTCAATTTTTGAATTCCAGAACAAAGCAACAACTTGCATTGTTAGGAATTGATGACAGGACAGGTGCAGTTTTGGAAGCAAAGAGAGTTTTCACCAAGAGGACTTTCATGCAAAATTTAGAAAGGAAGTGCACAGACATTTTGGTTGATATCAACGTTTTCAGAGAGAAATTTCAAGCTTTGCTGGATAGTGGGTTACCAAGTCCCATGCTCACAGAAGATCAAATAGTAGACTTGGAAACCTATGAGAAGAGAATAAAGGCTCATGCTAAAAATGCAGCTGTAGGTTCTACTAGCTCATCAGAACCTGCATTACCAACTGGGAAAAGTATTTATGATAAAGTGAGGAATTTATTTCATCTAGAGCATGAAATAAAGTATCTATTTCCAAATGATCCCACTTTTTATAAACTTACTGAAGCAGATGAAACTTTGAGAAAGCTCAGAAGAACTATGATACCAGATGATCAATGGTGGCATGAAATGTTGGAGATTCTGTAAAGGTTGCTTTCAGGATGAGAATTTATTTTTACTATCAAGTAAATGGTAAAAACAGGAAGACAGATGAAAGATGTATCAGATGAAAGGTTAAAGAGTATCCGTGAGAAGAAAGAGTGTCCAACAAGTCAAAGAAATACGCAAGGGACAGCACAGAGCCCTATTTTAAGCACTACCTCCAGCACGTCCACGAAGAAAGGAACAGCACATCGGCAGTTATACATTATTCTATCCACGAGACCATTTGTCTCTTGTTTGTTTGTAAATATGCTTTAAGTTAGCCTAGATTATTGGCTAAGTTAGTGTAAGATTGTTTTAGATTATTTTGTGTATAAATAAACCCTCAAAGAGAGTGTTGAGGGTGGATGCTATTACTCTGCTGTAACATTGAGAGTTTCGGAATAAAAGCTTTTGGAGAAATTTACTTGTGGCTTGCTGGATGACGATTTGAAAGCACTGGACTTGTTGCAGGATTCATGTGTTGGACTACAGTTCAATAAGTGTTTTTGCCTTTTGTCTGAAATTTTATATTAGTTTTTAATACCATCATATCCATTTCTGAATAATTTACATAAAAGATTGAAACAGAATTTGCTTAATTGTACTCTGTTTTCAAATGTGATTGTTCTTAATGTTTTCTTATAAATTAGCTATAAGCATGAATTCTTAAATGCTCTTGCTTTGCTAATTTAAACATTGTTGATTACTATAATAAATAATCCTTCATTGCTCTTTGTTTGTAGTCATTTCACTTCTTTCTTCTGAACATGGTGAAATATTCTTAGTTGCCTTTCATCCCTTCAAGATCATCCCATCCACTTTAAATTTTAAGGATTGTTCTCTGTCTAGCTATCTTGCCCTGTAATACCATCTTGTGTTTAGAATAGAAATCCGGTAAAGCCATCCTTTGACTCCATAGCCCAATGGACTGAAAGCCCTCAAACACTTGTTTCCTGCGTTTGTGGGGACTCCTGAAATTTCAAACAAACCTTGAATCTCCGCCATCAAACAACAGAACAGACAAAGTATAAAAGAGAGGCCCTCTAACGGATGCTGATTGTGGGTCTGCATCTAAAAGGTTGGTTTGTGGTTACCTCGGGTATACTTTCCTCTTACACAACTTCTAGGAAAACACGAGTGATAACATGAGGCTTACGACCTCCTGAAGGGTCTTCGGGAGTGGCCAATGGCCCTTACAGTCAAAACGCAACCAATTTCAGCACAGCTACAACATAGTAAGATTTTGAGGGAATCCAAGAGGCAACTTTGACCTTGCCATGGCCAACACCAACTATGCCCAGCAGTGATCTCGAAGTGTGATCCAAAGAAAACAGAGGCCGCCCCTGCACGGTCAAACGGGTATCAGAGCCCGCCACCCTTCAATTCAGCCAGGACAATGCAACAAATGAAGCCGCCGAGGCCATCCATTAGCATGGAAGAACGCGGTGGGCTCAATTAGTGGCACATGGGGAGGAGGCTGTTGTCACCAAGATTGTCGAAGAAGCAGATTCACTGTTGCAGGGGTGGCAGCAAGCTGTGTCGACCTTCACTGAGCTTAAAGCTATATCATTCCGCAGAGTCCCGGAGTTGGGGCCCTTGTTTGGACAGTAGACGGAAGGAGCACAGCAAGAACAGGCCACGGGGTCCAGCGGGGTCATGGAGATAGAGACTATGATTTGCGATTGACTCGGGACGAGTCAAGAAACTGTGGTCGGGGCCTGTTGGGGCCCTTGTTTTGAAAACTTGTTTTGAATATTTTGAATTTTGAATAAAGGATAGATTTTGGGTTGAGGAATGATGACACATGGCAGTCACAACCAAGTCGCAACTACAGTAAGTAGCGGAACTACTGAAGTTGTGAAGGAACAGGTACGTAGCTAAAGAAAGCAGATGCATGAGTACAGATGAAGAGAATATACAAAAAAAGACAGAGATCAGAACACACAGACAACAAGAGAGAAGCCAGAAGCAGCTGAAGAAGAATGCAAGAGGAACTAACAGTTGCGATAGTGAGTGAATAAATAGCCGTCACCTAGGCAAAAGAAGAGAGGAATGCAGAGCGACTGAAGGAGATTAAGTGGATGCTACAAAGGGAACGCAGACCGGGCATGATATCTCTGTAGTTCCTAGGTTTCTCTTATCTACCTTTCTGTTCTATAAGGTGTCTGTATCAGACTTGTAAGCTCTCCTTGCGAAAGCTATGTAACTATGGGTTTGGCCGAAGATATCAATATACTTGCAGGTTGCTGTCTTATTATGTGATTCACATGCATGCATGATGGTTGTGATGATTTAAAATTTTATTTGCTTAATACCTGTACACTCTCTGAATGTTCTTGCGTATATAACGATGTTTATGCAATCAATTCACTGTTAATCATGAGTTGCAGATCCTTCCACTGCTATCGATCTATTCCCCTTCTGCATGTGGTTGCGGCATGCATCGGGTGAGACTCTCTGCTCTCTGGAGTAGGGTGACAATGCCGACGTGGTTCTAGACTACAACGGATTCCCTTGTTGGGCCCCAACCCCTGAACCTGGGTCTTGCCTGCGAGACTTGTTTCTTCACCAACAACAAAGGTAGCGGGGAAAAAACAAAGAAAAAGGAATTTTATAAGGGGAGCGAGGGTAAAAAGGTAAGGGAAGGGGGGCTTAATAAAGCGAAGGAGGGCGGTCTTATGGATAAAGGAGAACCGGGGGTGAAAACAAAAAAGGGCTAAGGTCTTTTAAGACTTAGCCCATGGTTGGGCCTTCGGGTCATATGCAGAGACAAGGCGGAGGGTTAAGCCCTTGGGGGATCGGATTAGCGGGGACAAAAAAGAATGGGAGAGGAAACGAAGAAGTGCCGATGCGATAGGTGCTAGCGCCAAGTCGTGGGCGCATGTCACATGAAGAGAAAGGAGCGGAAGTTTTAAGCCCTCAGGGGCTTAAAGCCTATTTTTTACAATAAAAGAGCGGAACGAGGTTTAAGTGGGTTTTTTGGGTTTTTTAGTGTTCCGATAGGTAAAATAGGGGTTTTTTAAACCAGAAAAAGGGATTTTCATGGTTTAAAAGGAATTTTTGATGAAATGAAGGGTAATTAAAGAGAGAAAAAAGGGGATTTTAGCAGAGGAGAGAGGTTATTTTGAAATGAGTGATAGTGAATGAAATGAAGGGTTTTTTGGAGGCATGAAATGGTGGAAATTTAGGTCTTGTAAACACCTTCTTTTTGAATCAGCAGGACAACTTTGAAGGATTTTGAATGAAGGTTTGATCCTTGAGGATAAAGAACACAAAGAGGCTTCAAGAAGTCACAGATTTTGCATAAAATTTGTTTCTTGAAGACTAGTAGACTTGGTTTAGCCATCATCAATTATGACAAAATTTTATTGATGGCTAACAGGTTCCAAAACCAACAAGACATCTTCTTGTTTTGGGAATCCTATTTAGCCCAATTTATTCCCCCCTAGACCTCACTTACCCTGAATTTATTTCTTAGTGTGTTAAAAATTATATACCTTGCAAGCAAGCCATTGTATCTAAGAATGGAGTCATCCTATTCACTATTCATCCCTCATCCATTCAAGAAATGTTAAATATTGTAATGCATAATAAAACACATTCCTTTAATGAGTATTTCTTTAGAAAAATTTATAGTGAGTTTATTTATGAGGAAAAGGTAATTTTTTTTGTTTGTTTGTAAATTTTGGTAGAGCCTTACCATTTTAAGCAATATTGGTTATAGTGAGTTTTTTTAATGCAATATTGGTTGGCTTTTACTTAAGAAATTAGTGGCCTCAACCTGCTCGAAGGAAACCAGGTCTGTTGGCCACCTTAATGAGTTAAAATCCAACCAATATTGGAACTGTTTCTTCCTTCTACTTGCCGCTATATCTACTTTACTATGTCCATCAAAGTTTAACAAAAAGCTGTAAAAACATGCCGCAAAAATCATTAAAAACTATTAATATCTAGTGTCATCCATCATCCATCAGAAGAGTCGATTGGAGCCAGGTCCTTTGGAGTAGAACCTGGCATATATACTTGCTGCACAACTTGAAGTTGGTGTTCAATTCTGCCAATTCTGGCCATTGCATGATAATGAGATACTCCGATTTGTTGAATTTCCTGTTTGATTTCTTGCAGTACTGAAACCACATTGTGAGGTAAAGGTAATTGCTCGTGAGTCTTTCTTACCATTGAATGCCCAGTTACCAAAAAATTCCCGTCCATACCCTTCAAATATATTTTCCGAAAATGTCTAGAAATATCATAGCCATAGTCTATTTTCTTCTTGGTTATGATGATTACCATTTAGCTGATGATACCATATTAAGGTTTTTATCTTCTCTTTCACCCACCAAGTCATTTGTTGGATTTCAGATCAGTCAATATTTAACATACACCACTATTGTCCAGTTATCCCACTATGGTATGGCTAAATCTTTTAGGTATTATTTTGTCCTTGTTGATTGTTTGCTTTACTTTTCGATAAACAAGTTTTCAAACCTACATCTACAAAATCAATATTAGAATGGAAATTTCATCTTTGTCATTCATTAGACTCCAGTTGTTAAAAAGTATCCCCAAAATCTATGTGATTCGTAAACTGCATGGATATTCCATTGGATAGTTCGTTACAACAGATCTGATAAAATTATATTTAAAATATGAAATTATACATTATTACAATTGTATTTATTTTTAGATTTATGGATCTCTAGAATATTGCTATAAGCATACAACAAGAACATGCTACATTGGGAACAACAAGAACATACATAGAAATACACAGAGAAACAAATATTGGGAAGGTAATTCTAATCTAACATTCTATTAAGCTTTGGGTATATTTATACATGATTGATATAGTTGGAGTAGTAGTACTTGATCACAACCAACCTTCATTCACATTTACTGATAGTTACTAACATTTACATATACGTGATGATGACATAGGTTTAAAGACCCTTACAACATCTCCCCCACCCTTAATGTCTTGCTCATCTTGAGCAAGGATGCAAAATGTATTGAACCACTACTCTCTGTAGAAGTATCCTTATTGTGCATCGACCATGCATACTAGACTGCATAGGTAACTTAGCCGCAACAACTTCCAGATAGATAAGACAGTGCACGTATACACGGTTTACTGTGACTACTTATCTAATGACCACTTCTCACGAATGGCCACTGTTCACATCCTTTGAAATCTTCTCAATCATATGGACTACTACAACTGGGAACCGTCAGTTGCTCCTCTCCAGTTTGAGGGCGTCCTCTTCGCTCTCTCTACTGACGAGTTTAGTGCAGAATTGTCATTCCCAAGAGTCCTTCATTCGATAAAAGATAAGTGATCATCTGCCAAATCAACCATCTTGCATTTTATTTTATTTATTTTTATTCACAATCCAAGAACAAGTCTGTAGTCTTCAAATTGAGGAAAAATATCATAATGTTGTCACCATCTTTAACATTCATCTTTTTGTATATGTTTTTCTTGCATAATTTCCTGTTCTTAAATATGTTTTCTACTATTGCAAATACTTTTATCAAAAAATTTATGTCATTGATATACTAGTTAATTTTGCGGCAAAATTATATGCTTTAGTTGTAATGAATCTTCTATAATGAATACTCTGTCCCAATGAATCTTCTATTGTAGTAATGAATACTCTGTCGCTCTGCATTGAGTTTTTATTTATTTATTTATTTCAGAAAGATAACCATATACCATCTATGAAACTGCGCATGCAAGTTTACTAAAACTTGAGTGTCAATGACACTTTTCTAATACTAGATTTTTTGAGTATCAAAAAGATGGTAATATTTTTTATAATAAGAATTTAAGCTCGAAAAATTTGTGTCCTTCACATATTTACAAATCTCCATTCAAATAACTCGGCTGGAATTACATGGAATCAAAAGCAATGGAAACCTGGTCAGAGGACTGAAAACGAACCCATGCAATAAGTTCCCTAGTCGAGTCCATCTTCTTCAATCAACCTTATGAGACCTTGTCAAGAAGTCGACCAAATCAGCCTAGTGGACTACTCTAGTTGGCGTAGTCAACTGCATCCAATGTGTAAATAAAACCACAATATTCGATGAGGTTAGGGTTGTTCTTATAAAATATTAAAAACAAAACAATGCCAATTAAACACATCAAACCATGTGCATTGTACTTGGAAAAAAAACAGTGATTGAAGTATAACTTCAAGACATATATAATTGAATCCAGCTCTTTGAAGTTGGAATGAGATAAGTCAAAAATCAACGGCTCAACAACTTGTACATTTCGATTTCCATCCATTCAAAGTCGACACGACAAAAGTTGGTACTCCATTCAACATGTTACAATTTCTTCTTGAACTTCCGTTTGCACATCACCCAAAATACCTTGTGGAAGAGCTACACCCTTCAAATGGTTTGATTCACTTGCACTTGCATAGAAGGCGCATGATGCATTGCACCGTCCACAAACATACGTTGAATATGAGTTTCTAAGCCAAAAAGTCAAATTGACTGGTTATCTAGCAAGCCTTAGACGAGATGATTAAATAATAAATTATAAGTCCAATCGACTAGATTTTAGAGATTCACGCATATTTGAGGCCCACAAAGCAAGAAAAAGTGTGATCTCTACAAAAATCAAATTTGATACCGTCAGTTGAGTCGACTTCTTCATGGCTGAGAAAACTGGCCAGCAATTCAACAAGAGGCTCGGGTCAGCGTCGATTCAACTTAGTGAAGTTGGACATTAGAATTTTCATTCTGCTACGTTTGTCAGTGCCAAAGCCATGAAGTCGACAATATGATTGTGGGAAAAAGTGGTGTCAACATTATCGACCAACCAGACAATGACCATGAAATTCACATGACAGGACGTGTTTTCCTCTTTCATTGGTCGATAATTTATATGGACTTTACAAATACAAACAGCAGCGCTGGGTTTCAATCAACTTGGCAATAATCTCTCCGTCTTTATTTACTTTCTTCAGTCCAATTTCTCAGGCAGAGAATGAATATTTATTGTGCAACATCCATATTATTCAAGCATCTTTTCAACCAGTATCTTACATGAACGTCTCTTCCCTTACAAATTAATTGTTTTCATCTTCTTTTGTGTAGGTTCATTTGTTTTTTTCTTGCACGTTCAAATTTTCTCGATCATAGTCTTATTTTATGGGTCTTCGAGATTAGCGTCGACAACATCCACATCCTCTTTGCTTTATTTTCCGCAGGTTTGAACCACCTCTTCCACATCCTCTTTGATTTTATTTTCTGCAGGTTTGAACCACCTCTTTTTGTTTCTGCTGTCACCTAGCCAAACGAAGGAGGAAACAATGCTAGTGGTTGTAAGTAGACAACACGAACATGATATATTGGGAACAACAAGAACATACACGGAAAGACACAAAGAGAAACATATATTGGGAAGGGAATTCTAATCCAAACACAAAGAGAAACATATATTGGGAAGGGAATTATAATCCAACATTCTATTAAACACTTTGGGTATGTTTATATATGATTGATATAGTTGGAGCGGTTGTACCCGCTCACAACCAACCTTCACTCACATTTACCTATAGTTACTCACATTTACATATACATGATAATAATATAGGTCTAAACCCTTCATTTACTTATAGTTACTGATATTTACATATACATGATAATAACATAGGTCTAAAGACCTTTGCAACAAATACTGTTAATAGTGCATGCAGACGAATTAAAAATTATGTAGAAAATAGAAAATAGAAAATAAATCTTACACACACATTTGACACAAGATATAACTTGGGAAATTTTTTTGGGAGAAAAACCTAGCTAGAAGGTGAGGTCTCTCTGGTGTCTTTTTTTCGTTCAACTATGGAAAAAATGCACTCGTAAGAATGGAACACCTTTTCCTCCTAGTGGCTTAATTATAACACAATCTGATAGCCTTCTAGAGGTTAAGTTTAAATACCTAAACTCTTAACTAGAGCTATAATATAGATTCTTTTAGATTATTATTCATCGTACCTAAACTCTTAACTAGAGCTACAATATAGATTCTTTTAGATTATTATTCATCATAATCACGTGGCTAACCCATTTTCCATGAATAATGGGGGTTGACATGGCATCCTCTCAATTTTTTTGGGGTGAAAACAAGAATGTCAACTTATGAGTAGCTTAACTTTCTCATACAACTTCGATTGACACAATTTTTGCGTCGTTGGAATGGTCTCTGTGTGGAGAATAGGATAAAAAAGTGTCGCACTAGAGTAAAAAGTTTTACCCCCAAAAAATGTTGTTTGATGCCTCAAAATTCTCTTGAAATGTTTCAGAACCCAATTTGCCAAACTGGATCCCACTCGTAAAAATGGTCGCTAATTCCTCCCCTTTTTCCACTCTAAAAACATCGAGATGGATGCAAAATAATATAATGATCGAATACAAATCACACCTCCCCATTTTGGGAGGATTTTGGTCCCCAAAATATTCTTTTGAATGAGGTGAGGAAATTTTACCTCCACCTTCTCTTGGGTGTACCATTTAGATTTGCATAAAATTTGTCCTTTCAACCCAATTTTCCAAAGGTCATGCAACCCCTGCCCTGTAGTATTAGACCTCGTTTACAAAACTGTGTCTTTTGTCAACTATGCCTGAGCATATGGTGCCAAATCCTCTACTGAAGGTAGCCCGTGTTCCTCTTCCTAATCTAACATGGAAGACCATAGAGTTTCACATTCTCTACATTCACAAATATTGAGTAGATGTGCATATATGGTTGTAAACTGAGTCAATAGGCATTATCACCCACATTTTACAGTATCTTGAAGTGACTATACTTCAAATCCTTTGTTTTAAGAATGTTGTATATGTACCCTATTTTCATCCCAAGTCTTTAGATGCTCAGTGGTTGTATCCCCTCAAAAGTTTCACCAAAGTCCCATTGATTACTTCTATCAACCCCCCTATCTATGGAAATAATGATGTAGATATATTCAACTTTGTGTCCATATTCTCCCACAATGTAGTCCATAAAGCACTAAGAAATATTCTATTCCTATATAAAATGATGCTACTTAGTATCCCAAAGTGCACCAAAACCTGTCCAAAGAACAAGTTTGTTGCTTCTTTCCCACTTATGGTCTTTTTACAAGGCATCAAAACAAAAATCTTGCTGAACCTATCCACTACCATGAACGGACAGTCATATCCCTTCCTGATTGTTGGTAAACCTCCCACAAATTCCATGGAAATTCTCTCACGGGGATGAGTGGGTATAGCTAAGGGATGATATAGACCTTGTTTCCTGTTGTTAGTCTTGTTGGTACAACAAATAATGCATCCTCTTATGAAACTAGCTACTTGTTCTTACATCTTGGGCCAATAAACATACCATTGCAAGTTGGCCACTGTATTCCCTACACCAAAGTTCCCTATAACCTTGGAGGTGTGAGCCTCTCTAATAAACTACAATAACTGACCTTTATGAAAACATTGCTTATCCGACCTATAAAGTAACCCATCTTGGAGATGGTATTCAATGGTGTTGTAGCCATCATGCACATGAATCTATCTTTGCAACTTTTGAAACACCTCCTTGAGGTCCTCATCCTCTAAATATGCCTCTATGTAGGCATCATTGGTGAATGGATCCATGTGCATAAGAGTCCCCAAAGTTGCGACGTTTGATGCAGGTGGCCTGAAATCATGTCGACCAACCTGTTTGTGTTTCCCTTCTTGTAATTAATCACTAAATGAAAATGTTATAGAAACCCCATCCACTTGTAAGGGCCTAATCTGTTGTAGCTTACTCTGGTCCTATAGGTACTATAGTGGTTGGTGATCTATGTCGATTACTATCTCCTGTCCCATCAGATAGTGCTGTCACTTCTTCAAAACACGCACCAGGGCATAGAGTACCTTGTCGTAGGCAAGGTACTTAATAACTACCCCATGAAATACTTAAGAATGGTAGCATATAATCATTCTTACTTACATCAAGGCCACTCCCATAACATACCCACTCACATCTATCTCAACTTCAAAGTGTTGTTGCAAGTTTGGTAATGCCAGAAGTAGTTCTTGAATGATCTTCTTCTTTAGCTTCTCAAAGGCCCTCTATTGACCCTTTCTCCATTGGAAACTCTTGCCATTTGTTGTTATGGCATGGAGCGATTATTCTACCACTAAAAAAAGGCTATGAATTTCTTGAGGTATCGTGCCAGCCCAAAGAAACTCCTAACCTTAGTAACATTAGTAGGCATCAACCATTTCATGATGACCTCCATCTTGGCAAGATCTGTATTCAACTCTTCTCCACCTATCACATACCCCAGATACACCAAATACTATTGGGAAAACTCACTCTTCTTGAGGTTTTCTAGCAAATGGTGCCTCTTTAATGTCTCCAACACCTGCGTCAAAAGTGAAATGTGATCCTCCCTTGTAGCACTGTATACTAGTATATCATTCCAATAGATGATAAAAAATTAATCTGTGAAAGGGTACAATACATCATCCATTAATCTCATAAATGTAGCAGGTGCATTGCATAGGACAAATGGCATGGCTAGCCACTCATACAAACCTTTCCTAGTTTTGAAGGTGGTCTTCCATGTATCTTCTTCTCTATTTGAACCTAGTAATATATAAACTTTAATTCCAACTTGGTGAAGTATTTTTCTTGTTGTAACCGATCCAGTAGATCATCTAACTTGGGAGGGGATACCTGTTCTTGAGCATGATCTTGTTCAATGCCTTGTAATTTATACACATCTACCAAGTCCCATCCTTCTTTGGCACAATGATGATAGGTGACCCACATGGTGATGTAATCAATCAAATGACACCCTGTTAGTGCAGTTTCTACAACTTCTTCTTCATCTCAGTTGATTCTATAACATACTACCTTTACAACCCAATGTTTGGAAATGGGGAGTATGTAAATAGTTAGATCTCATGATCCACTTCCCTCTTAAGTGGTAACCCTTTTGGATTTTGGAACACACCCTTGTATGCTTGTAGCAACCCTTTCAGTTGTTGTTTATGTTTCTTAGTACACCCCTCAGTGGATGCCTTGCCTCTTATTGACTCTTCTACATACTGATTTTGTATTAAAATAATAAAACTTGCTTCTTGCTAGAACTGATCAATTTATTGGCTTGGTTGACACATACCAATGAATTTTTTGACTAGCCTTTGTTTGAATTGACGGTGAAAGAATTTCCATCCTTGACGAGTTTATACTGGTTGGATATCCACATGAATATTGAATATCACATGTATATGTAGGGACTCCCAAACATGTATCCACATACATCAAGGGGAACCACATCTAGTTCTACATCATCCATAAAATGATCACTGATGGAAAATATAATTTTGCATTGTTTTTTTACCTTAACTACACATCCTTATTTACCCATCCCAATGGATATGGGCTTAGATGATCATGAAATTCCAACCCCAGCTTCTTGACCAACTCTACTGCAATGAGATTTTCTTGCGATCTTGAGTCAAACATAGCATCAATATTGATCTTCTTGACCTATATATTTATATGGAAGAGTTTGTTCATTTCTTTATATTCTTGTTTCTGAAGGCTATTTATTTTCACCTCCTTTTGCACTAACATATAGACAATATTATCATCCACATCTAAGCTACTTTCAACTTGGTTGCTCGAATTAGTGGCCATGAGATTCTTCTTCTTATTGTCTTTCTTTTTGTTCTTTGGGTTAAGCTCTGGGTGCTGTTGGTGTTCCCATGTTTTGGCAAGGTTGGCAATACCAAAAGATGAGACAACATCAAACCACTTTCAAACCTTAGGATCTAGCCCTCCTGGGTCCAGAGAGGGATCTCTCTATGATATGTCAAAGGTATATGTCTTTGAAGCTCAGTGTTAAGATATTAGGCTAGTTATAGGGCTCAAGGTTTGTTTGTTTGGTTGTTGGGAATCAGGAAAGAAGGGTTCAATATAAGACAAAGGTGAGCAAAGAGGGATTTCAGCAGAGGAGGGGTATTCTAGGGAACATTCAAGACCATTGGGAAATGGAGTCAGGAAAGGGTTTACTTGCAATTCAATGTGCAGGCTTTCAGTCGGGCTAGTCATCTAAAGCATTGGATCTTAAAGATGATTGTGTGATATGAAATGGTAAGAGAGGAAGAGACAGTAAAGATTTAGAACACGAAGTTAAAGGCCTAAGATCAAAGAGAAAATTTGAACTCTCAATGCTTCGGCCTCCAGCTTGAGGGATCTTAGAAAGGTTCAATTAATTGAAAAGGATCCTAGTGAGGCAGAGACATAGTTCTATACCTCCCAGTGTTCCCAATTCATTCAATTAAATCCTAACAAGAACATCTAAGAACAGATATCATTAATTCATACATTAACTAGCATGCAATAACATCCACTACACTGGTTAAATTAACATAAATCAACCCTTAGATAACACATTTAGTAGAAAACATTGAAGGCAAGGAGAGCAGAAACATAGGGTACCTAACAAGGGTAAATCCTATGCCATATTTCTGATGCAAGCCAGTAGAAATGAAATGAAATGAACTGCAAGTTAAAAATAGACACAGAGATAGAAAAACATCATTGCTGCTTTAGATCAGGATCCAAAGAAATGTGCTTGTCATATTAAAGAGCAACACCAGTCAAGTACAACATTACCAATGGCTGAATATTCAGTCTGAAAACATCTTCTTCTGCCTATCTTTCAACTTTACACAGAGACTATGTCTCAAAAGAAAACAGCTTGTAATTTCTCTGATAACCGATCAACAACCTTTACAATGAGTTTCTTCATGAATTTATAGCTCAAGTGGAGCAGAGAAGGTAGGTGGAAAACTAAATGCAGCATTAAAACTCAGAAGAGGAAGAGGGCCGAAGCCCATTCTGTTTAAATTCTGTGCATTTATCTCTGGTACTCCTTTGATGAAAGAGTGGTCTTCATTAGGCTTCCATTTACTCCAGGTATGTCTCTGATGTACTTGCTGTAACACTCTGGTGAACTAAACAAAAAGGTAGAATAATGATGCTAAGGTATGCCATACTGTGTAACAAATGCTTCTAATAGCGTAGGACCGTTGTTAGGGCTGGAATTTCCTCAGGAACATGGTATAGAATGGAGATAGTATGGGCACTTCGTCCTTTTTGGAAAGGACATACTGCTGATGTGAAACCCTGATAGTATTGTTTTCTGCGCGCTAGGCCTTCCATGTGATCCGTGATGTCTTTGAACTGGTACCTTTGCCTTCTAAATCCCTGAAAAAGGATCAAAATCTTCTGTTACGTGCCTTGAACTCTCTGCTGCTCCAGTACTATCTTTGTTTATGCAATCTGAGCTTTAATGGCGCCGGAGAGGTTTTGCAGAGTTTGAACTTTGTCCTTTGATGAAATTTATGCTGCAGACACCTTTCCGAACCCTTTCCTGTAATATCAGGTTTTGAATTCAGCTCCTTCTGTGTACTGTTCCATTAAAACAATGCATATGAATCATGGCGGTTTCCGCCTAACTGTAACCCTGAAAAACACGCAAACAAATTAAGAAAGCCGTGCATGGGAAGGGTGGACGCAGCGGGGACAATGAGAATGACCGTGCAGGTTGGCGAAATGGTGAAATAGTTGCAGGTTGATGGCGGACAATGCAGCGAACAGTGGAGGACAGAGAGGTGTAAATTTTAACGTAAATCATTCAAAATTTGACCGTTGAACGAAGATATATAGGGACGGACGAAAAGAGTGATGGAAACATGTGGAATGGTGACGTGGCAGGACCGGGCGATGGTGGGGCTGACTTTAAATCTGGATCGTTCAATCTCATGGGGAGATCGATGGTGGGAAACGTAGCGGAGGGAGACGGATGGTGGGCCATAGGCACTGTTTGCCTTGGATTAACTTCCGTGTATCTTCGCGGCGCGATGACCGTTGGATGGACGATCGTAGATCTGACGGTGTATAGCGATATCACGCCGGGGAAAACGCCGAACTTTAACGCGTGATGGGGGGGCGATTTTCAAACAGTGCCCAGGACACACGACATGCGATGAATGGAATCGTTGTGAAATGGAAAATACCGCTCGTCCTCCAAACGCGGTGCGATGGATACCACTGGTTTTTGAATAGTGCACGGCGCGGGGACCACAGGGAGGGTGGACTTATAATCGTTGATCTGGCGGGTTAGACGGACGGCTGTGATGCGATCTGAGCGGTGAACGGTGTGAATAGTGGACGCTGTGGGGAATGCGACGACCGTTCGATCTATACAGATCGACGGTTTAAAATGCTCCCGATTTACATTTGCGATAAGCGCCTTCCACCTTGGCGCCTGGTCTTGGCGCTGGGTCACATGGGGGGAAACGGTTCCAGGGCTAGGGCCGTAAGGTGCCAAACCCATAGGCATGGAAAATATGTCCATTTGGCCCATTTTGATGCAATTTAAGGGTAGGAAAAGGTAACGATAGAGGAAAAAAGGGGGAATTAGGCCAAACAAGGGGTGTGTGTGGGATTGTAAAGGGGATTTTTGGGGGAATTTAGGGGATAAGAGGGGAACTTTGACAGAGGGAAAAGAAGGCTAAAATGGGGCATTCTGCAGGGATACAAGGGGAAAATGTAGGCCTTTTGGAGCACACTTTTTTGCAGTCAGTGAGACCTTTTTTGAATGGAACAACAGAGGAGAATAACCAAAGGGCAGAGGGTACAAAAGAGCTTTCAAGGATGATGTGTATTCAGGGGAGATGCATTCCTTGAAGGCCCAAAAACAATTTAGTCCCCTGCTTGCTTGTCAAGAAATTTATAGGGGGCTAACAGTGGCTCCACAAGGGGATGGCTTCTTCTTGAAGGAGTCAAGAATTCAGAAAATGATCTTTAGTGTAGGCCAGATGCTTGCTGCTTGAGCCACCTTTCTTCTTTGATTTTCAGATTCCATAATTACGAAGACATCAATTTAGCAGAAAACTCTCCCAAAAAATCCACCTACCCATCCTACAATCCTAGCATTTTTCTTCTAGGGTGCATTTGAACTAGCAGACCCTTTACATCATTTTATTTTTTACAAACAAGAAAATAAACCTATTCTATTTCTACCCTTATTACTCCATGAGACCAGATTAAACTGTTGGCCTCAAATGTTTCTCTACCTAATCTAATATCTGCTGGGATTAGACTGTCCAGCAAATTTCTTCTATACATTCTACAACAGAAATTTAAAAACAATCAAACTAGGATTAGACAGTCTAGTTTGCTGTGGGTCCAAGGCATAAAGACAGTTGCACATGGACAGAAACTTGCAGAAAACTGAAAAAAAAATCTTGAAGGCTTGAAATCTGAAATTTGAAGCATCCTTCTTTCCTTTGTGACTCAAGTTTTGAGCTTGTTAGAGTCACTTTCCTTTCTTCATTTCAGCTCTGGTTTTGGGCTTGTTAGAGCTGACTCTTTTTTCTTCTTTGCTGGTCTAGGTTTTGGGCATGTTTGAACCAGCTATCTGCACTCCCTTTGGCTCAGGTTTTGATCATATTAGAGCCAATCTTTTGCACTTCAAAGGTTCATGTTTTGAGCATGTCTGAACCTCTCCTTTTTTTCTGTTTTTTGGAACATTTTCTCTTTTTCTTGAAAACAAAAACACTGCAATGGTATTTACAATGGAAATGGAAACTGGAAATTGGAAATCAACAGAAGTAGTGTTTGAGCATCCTGCCATTGACAGGACCCCCAAACAGCTCTGTGCCATCTAGCTCTTGTAGAAAGAAGGCATTTGGACCCACAGTGGCCTGGATGATGTAGGGACCTTGCCACAAACTATCAAACTTGCCGTGCTTTCCCTTGTCCTCTCTCCTTGAGTCCCACTTCAGAACTTTGTCTCCAATTTTGAAATCAGAAGCTTTGGTTCTTTTATCAAATAAATTCTTTATATTTTCTTGAACCTTTAGAAAACTGTTATAGACCTCTTCCCTCATTTTTTGGAGAGGAATTGTTTGGTTTATTCTCCTCACCATGCTATCTTCTTCTGTCTAAATTTATTGGACAAGTTTGATCATTGGTACTCCAAGGCTGGTAGGAAACACTACTTCTGTTCCATAGACCAGCTGATATGGTGACATGCCAATGGATTTCTTTGTTGTAAGCCTGTCAGCCCACAAAGCATGCACTAACTTGTTATGCCATGACTTTTTGTTCTCTTCCAGCAGCCTTTTGATGATAGTCACCAGGCTCTTGTTTGATGATTCAGCTAATTCATTTCCCTGAGGGTAATAGGTAGTTGAATGACCGAGTACTATTTGATACCTGTGACAAAAATCAACCATTTTCTTGGATCTAAAAGCAGCAGCATTATCAGTGATTATTTTTCTTGGACAACTGAACCGAGAGAGGATATTGGCCTTCTAGGAACCTAATGATGACTGAAGCTGTGGCATTCCTAGCAGGTATGGCTTCTATCCACTTAGTGAAGTAGTCTGTGGCTGTTAAGATCCATTTGTGTTGTGCAGAAGAAGCAGGATGAATTTCTCCTATGAAATCTAGGCCCCATTGCATAAAGGGACCTTCAACAATGATGGGTTGTAGAGGTAAGGGAAGGAATTTTCTTTTGCCTTCAAGAATCTAGCATTGGTGGCAGGCAATTACCATCTTATGGATATCATTGAAGAGTGTGGGCCAATAGTAGCCAACTCTGAGTATTTTGTTGGCAGTGGCCTTCCAGCTTAGGTGGCCTCCACACTCTCCTGCATGGAACTCTTGTTTAATCCTTTCTACTTCAGACTCAGGCAAACATTTAAGCAATAGACCATTTGTACTCTTCCAGTATAAAAATTCATTCATAATACAATAGCTTCTGTCTTTTATATTTAATAATATGGCCTTGGTCTTTGATAGTTCAGGAGGAGCATTGAGGTGTGTAAGCACATACAGAATGTTAGAATACCAAGGAGAGCTTTGAAACTTCTCCTCAGCAGTGGGATCAGGCAATCCCTGCTGCTCATCCAAGGCATCTATCATGTTAATGTCAAGGTCTTGTAGATTTGATTCAGCCATTAGTTGAGATAAGCCCTGACCTTTGATCAGTTTGGTGGGTTTTATCTCAAGGTCGTACTCTAAAATCACAACAACCCATTTTCCCCTCTTCCCATCTGGGTCTTGGGACAAGATGTCTTTAACCACTATATTTGGCACATAGGCTATGGTGTGGGAATGCAGTATGTACACCCTAAAGTATTTCAAGGCCTTTACCAAGGCATAGGCTTGTTTTTCCATTATGTTGTATTTCAAGGGTGCATCCCTCAGTGCTTTGCTGAAGAAAGAAATGGGCTGTTCCACTCCCTCTAGGTTTTTCTGCAGCAGAACTGCAGCTACTGTATTCTCAGAGGCAAATGAAAAAAATAGGAAATCTTTTGAGAAATCTGGGCTGATTAGGACAGGAGCTTGGGTGAGTGCAATTTTAACTGATTCAAAAGATTTCTTAGCCCCAACAATCCACTTAACCCCTACACCTTTCCTTAACATGTTCGTCATATTCCTGAGGTGTTCAGCTAAGTTGGGAATAAACCTCCTGAGGAAGTTGATTTTCCCAATGAAGGACTGTAACTCTTTAATATTTCTCGGGTGTGTGATTTGTAGTATTCCCTCAACTCTTTGTGGGTCTATCCTAATCCCCTTCTCAGATATGATGTGGCCAAGAAGTTTTCCTTCTTGTAACCCAAATACAGTCTTTTTAGGATTCAATGACAGACCAAACCTTCTACATTTTTCAAACACTCTTCTCAGGTGTTCTAGGTGTTCCTCCTCAGTCTTGGAATAGACTGTTATGTCATCCAGATAGATGACAATGAAGTGTCCTATTTCATCTGAAAAAGCTATGTCCATTTCTCTTTGGAAGGTTGCACCTGCGTTCATTAGTCCAAAAGGCATCTTTACATACATAAAGGTGCCCCATGGAGTGGTAAAAGCAGTCTTGAGTTAGTCTTCTGGGATTACTAAAACTTGGTTGTAACCTGAAAAACCATCTAACAGGGAGATCCTTTTTGAGCCTACTACCTTCTGAAGAATGTGTTCCATTTTTGGCAAAGGGTAATTGTCTTTGAGGTGAGGCTCGTTAAGATTCCCCGAAATCAATACACAACCCGATCTCCCCCGTTTTCTTTCTCACAGCCCACTAGATTTGATAACTCAATCGTAGAACCTCACGGCACAATTATGCTCCTCGCTCATACATCTTCTTAATCTCCTTTTTCCACCGTGTTAGCGCTCAAATCTACCTTAGGCTGAAATAAGGTAAAATCCTCAAGGCTACATCAAACCACGCTCAGCCCTCGTAGCTAGCCCTACGAGGACAAAGAGAGGGCTCTCTCCGGGTCTATCTCGCAAAAGGTTTTCGCAGGGGCCGAGATGACTTATAAAGAAATTAAATACTTGATTTTAGGCTAGTAAAGAGATAGGAATGTTTGATTTTGATTTTTTGGGTTTTCGTTGGATAAATGGGAAAAAACAATTTTAGGTCCGGATAAGGTCAAATCTTTGCGCATTTCGAGTTGGGGCGAGGTAGGCAATAGTATTAATGCTTTTTTATTGGATATATGGATGGATCAGAACGAAAAGGAGCTGGAAAAGGGCAAGGATGAACATGGATCCTTTTCAAACAGTGCTAAAACACGAAAAACTAAATGAATTCAAAGGCAGAGCATTGTGAACAATGGATTCAACCTCATATCTACTCATTCATTTAATTTAAGAAGCATAAGTGAGAAATGGCATACATTAAACATGAATCTTACAAACTGAGAGAAAACACCATTAAGAAATGAGTTTTCTCCACAAGAATCCCAAATGTGCCGTAAAACCTCTCCATCCTTAGCCAAAATATGAAAAATATGTACAATGTGTGCCAGTTTCCAAGAGTCCAACCTCTCCAACCTCCGAAAAATGATGGAGAAATTACATCATATAGAGCATCCAACCCCCCACCTCTAGGGGTCGAAATCCTCCTTCTAGAGCAAGCTCCAACAAATTCTAAACAAGGAGCTAAAATCTAGGCAGCCTAACAACTTGCCTCTAAAAGAATGGAAACCTTATCTTGTTTACATGATTTTCACTTTTTTGAGAGTGAATCTCTTAGAATAGGTAAAAATGAGCCAAAAGTTACATGTCAACCATCAATTTACATCATGAAAACCCAAAAATTTCATCCACAAGCAAATCAAGTCCCAATCAAGCCGAAATTCCGAGCTGGAAGTTGAAAATTCAGCCAAAAATTTAAGTGGGTAGCGCGCCTGAACTGAGTGGGTAGCGCGCCTTTCAGCCTGATTTTGAGGCACCTCCCGGCATCCAAATTGAGCTCATGATAGCTCGTTGGAAATACCTTGGAGTCTAATTTCCAACACAAGTGGAATTCTGCAATTTGGATTTCATTTACCCTGTCAAAAATCAAATCTCCCAAAACTTGTCAAAATGAGCAGAATGAGGCTGCCTGCTGCGCAGCGTGCTACCAAATTTTTGAAGGTCTTCTCCTCAACTCCAAATTGAGCTCATGATATCTCATTGGAAATATATTTTTGTCTAGTTATCCTTTGACTCATATCAAGAAAGTCATTTAGCCAACCACATGCTAGGAAGAAATCTTGATTTTCCCAAGGTCAATGAGTAGCATTCAATTCTCCCCGAGGCAACTGTGATTTTTGACATTTTCTAAAAACCATGATACCTGTGTAAAAAGTGCAAGAGGTTTTTTCTTCCTTGGGATGTTTTGACAAAAACCTCTCTCATTTTTCCAAAAATTCATCTATTGCTCGAAAACATATTTTTGAGGAAACTTATCCCTATGAAACAAGGATTGTCAAATGAACAAAATGAAGGGGATAGGGGGCTTCTAAATTCTTGGGGAAATTTTTGGAAGTAGGGAGATGTTAGGAAGTAGGGAAAGTGGAATCTCAGAGATTGGAGTGAGGGGAAGGTCCAAAAGGGCAAAACACAGGCCTAGCCTAGAAAATTAACAGGCAAGAAACCAGGTTTGTGCAAAAATGATAATTTGAGGGATCTCATGATGGGAAGTGTTTAATAAGTATGTTAAGGATAGGGGAAGGTGTGTGAACATCAGGATACAATTTTTTTCGATGATTTGACCATCCAAGAGAAATTACCTCCAAAACCCTAGGTGAGGGAAATGGACCCTACCAAGGCATAACCAAGCATGAAAAAGATGTAAAATGACCCCAATGGAACCCGACATGATGATGAAAACCCTATGAATGATGGTACACTCAGCTGAATGGTGACATGGAACAACATTTGGACAACTTTGAAAGAGTGAAAACAAACCCTAGACCTAATGCGCTCAGTGACCAAATTTTGCTTGAAGACCTGAGCTGAAATGACAAAATTTGACCTCACACCTTAAAATCACTTTGTAAGAGCATGTTTGATCACTGAAGGAAGGCTGCAAAGGCTGAAACTAACACACCGCAGCAATTGTTTTGGGTTTATTCTCACAAGTTTTTGTCCGAAGGGTTTCGATTCTCCTTAAAAGGTATTTTGTGTCAGATGATGTTTGTGTCATAGGCCCTTAAGTCCCCATAGCTCCAGGAAAACACATCGATGAATTTCTCTTTTAAAGAAATACATGTACTTTTTTTTCATGTTTGTGGACTTAGCCAATTTAATCATTTTGGGCTTATCTTTCGGTACGGCTCAGTGTTGCATTCCTCGACATTAGCTTC
Organism: Pinus albicaulis; assembly: GCA_034641835.2. NCBI lineage: Eukaryota > Viridiplantae > Streptophyta > Pinopsida > Pinales > Pinaceae > Pinus > Pinus albicaulis. The sequence goes on along the minus strand of JAXQQM020072303.1, from coordinate 188,970 downwards.
CGCGTGTTCTAAAGTGGGCTTTTGAAGCTACATCATCAAAGTCAAAGGTCTTCCCAAGGTGCCAGACTCCGGTATATTCTTATCTTTGGCTCGCATCACCTCTACTTGCCACTATCTCTGCCTCCGTATCTTCCGTTCGATTTCCAACTGCTCGTTTAAAGTGTTTATTTCTATGTTACAGGGTGGTTCTTCTTCATCTCGAGGACTCTTCACTTAGGCATCTATTGTCAGATTTAGAGTCCGGGTCTACAAATTCAAACTCGTTTCCGCCATCGTGAAATCCTCTAACTGCTTATCTCCTTCAAAAACCCTCGCCAATATTTTTCATTTTCCCAAGACCGCAGTCTTGAATTTAGTCCGAATGATGATTTGTTGGTCAATGTGACATTTATGATACGAACTTAACCATGCAAGCTAGTCCATTTGCAATTGCGTTCGGCTCCCCGGGGACAAACACCAACTCGTATTCAAGGTTTTCAAAGATGTCCATAGCATCGTTCCTATATGGCTCAAATGATGTTTTGCCGTGTATTCACCATTCACCGTCTAATGATCACTCGTAGTCTCCATGCATTATCCGACGGCTCCTAGTTTTTTCAACATTTAAGCCTAGGATAAGAGCCTCATACTCCGCAATATTGTTTGTACATTTGAAGTGCAAAGTTGTAGGCATGGCTCTCTACATAGTCACTCGTGTTATGTATCCACACTCCCCGCTTCCGCAGTTCTCTTTGGTGCATGACCCATTGAAATTCATTTCCCATAAGGTTTCCATTGCTCTGTTTATCATCGTTTTCTCGTCTTGGTGTGGTGTGTATGAAATTGTGAAGGGTGACTAATCACCGATCGCATTCTCGTCTCCGGTTCATTCCGAGTTTTTGTTTCGCCGCACCGTTCAAAGTTTTCTTCATCATTCTCCTCCGAGTCTAGAGTAGCCATTATTAAAGTCCATGGGCTCCGTATCCTTGTTTCTAGAGTCCGTTTTTGAACTCCGATCCCTCTAAGGATTCATCGCAGGATGAAGGAGTCAAGGTCTCAGATGTACGTAGCATAAAGGTGAATTTTTAGGCTTTTCGGCTACCGACCAGAATTTATCGAGCTTTCATAGTCTTCTAGGTTGGCTAAAATGTAGGAATCGTGGCATAAGCCCCATCCATCTCAGATTGCTCGTAGCTTGCCCCCCATGTCTTGATAATAAAATGCCATACTTGGGTGGCACATCTCCGCCACTACAACATCCATGACCATGCATTTGGCCGGAATCCGGGTAAGGCTCACACATAAATCTTTAACAAAGCCAAGACACTCTACTCCTCGCTAGAGTCAAATGAATATAGGTCTTTATAGGACGGTTATCTCTAGGCCTAATATTTCCATAATCACATTCAGCACTGTGTTGTGAGGCCCCGTAGTCGTGCATTGCATTAAGAAGGATCTTATCATGGATATTGAGACCGATATAAAAATGTGGCAATACCCCCTCCCGAAACTTTCCTTCTATATTTGGACCAAAATGTATGGCCAAATTTCTTGATCATTCAAACACAATATCACTATTCTCACCTAAGTTTAATGCTTTCAAAATTTGGCCTTTATATACATCCCGAGTGGCCACTTCGCAGAGTGGGACAAAGAGATTTTAATTTTTGCAATCTCACTCTCCAAATTGAAAGTGGACCGAATCTTTGGAATGATCGATTCTCGTTTTGTTAGCCACCACCTTAGTGCCCAACCAATGGGGCTGATTCTCACTATGTACAATGTTAGCAACTATTTTATTAGGAGTAATAATTGTAGTGCTAGTGCCGTTAGTTGGTTGACCCGGTTTATCAGTTGTTTTGGTTGCCTTTTTTCTTTTCTTCTCGTAACTCTCACTGGCCGATTTGTCATTTTCAATACTTAGAAGTTTTCCTCAGCTTTTTCTTGATAACCCTGCTTTTGGTTTTGAAGTGTCCGGGCTCTTTTTGCTCCTAATTTCATATTGTTCTTTTTGACCCGCATCATGGCATTTTCAAATCCTAGCCTATAATCCTCATATTCTAATCCTTCCTCATCCCAATATGAGGGTGAGGGCCGATATTCTTCTCGTGGAATAGTTGGGGATTGAGTTTTTCCACTTCAAACATGTTTATTGTGTTTCCCTCGTACTCTTCTATGATTCCCTCATCTTCATCAAGAAATTTCTCTTTGGAATGGGGGAATAACTTGCCGTATCCGATTCTATTTGTCCGTTATGGCATTGTTTCTTCTAAAGTTTTGGTTCGTTATGGTTTTGATTTCCGTTTTGGTTACTAACTATGATGACAACCATTTTTTCCATCATTTGTTGTAGTCATGTTTCTTTTGGATATGCGATCATAATTTGGGTCGTATGTGGAAGCTACATTTTCATCTCTCGTATGTTACCCTCTTCTCAACCCTCAATCTTGCTTTTCTCAATCAAATTTGCCTCTACAACATCAAGCCCTTTTGCATGTCTTCCAATGTGTTGTAATCCCTCTCCCTAAGCCGGTAGGCCATGCCGCATCCAAGCCCCTCGTGGTATCTCACTAGAACCATACCTTTGGTGAGGTTTCCATGTGTGGTGGAAGAGCATTATAAACGCTCGTTGAACCTTGTAGAATAGTCCTCGACACTCTCTCCTATGTTTCTTTTCGTGTTCTTGTATTCTCGCTAGGATTTGGAGAGGGTTAGCCTTAACTTCCCATTTGTTTACGAAGGTCTCGATATACAGAAGGTCTTGGATACTATTAGGAGGTAGGCCTTTGAACCATTTCTTCACATCACCTCCTAAGCTCGGGCAAAGATTCTCATTTTACCGTATCATCATCTATTTCCACGGTAGTAGTCAAAAGAACCTTCCATCCTATCTACATGGTTCAGGCCGTGGTGGACCTTTTATAAAGAAGTGTGGGATATTTGATTGATAATCAAGTAAGGGCACTAGAGGCCGAGGTAAAACCAACCTGGTCCAGCTTATGGTTGCCATGATGATGTTTTGATGAGGTAAAGGGCTGGCTTGAGCAAACCGGGTATATGGATGCATGTGATGCCGGGACCCGCCGAAGCTTGTTGGGCAGATTTAGGTGGCAAGAGCCCCAAGTTTTGAATGAAATGAATATCGTGGGGTGTGGATGGAGGGGTCTCTCTCGTCCCTAATCTGTTTACCACTTTGAGGTGGTGAAACCAGAAGCTCGAGGTCCGGGCCGGTCTAGGGACGCCGAATGACCTAGTTCTTGGTAAAAATTTTTAGGTCTAGGTCGAAAGATGGGACTAGTAGAGCCGTAAGGTCTTCTCGGTGTGGAGTTAGCTCTATGGATATGTCCGGAAATAGTTGATTGTTTAGGTGTAGGAGATCTCTTGAGGATGCTTTCTTCGTGGTTGTCAACTACTTCGGTGGGTTTAGGTTAGGTAAGCTCTTGTGTGAATGGTTCTTAAAGCGAATGCTATTTTCCAACAAGGCAAATTAATGCTACTTGTTACTTCTCTTGTGGTTGATGTTGTTGAGGCCGGTCTCCTGTGCTGGAGTCTTTGATCTTTAAGGAGTTATGGAGCCACCAAGGTTTAGGATGCCTCGAGGGTACACTGTCCACCACAAGCACATGAGATATCTCTTCTCAAGGATATCTTCAAAACACAACAAACTCTAACCAATGAGATTGACTCTGGAGGGCATTTACTGTGATATGTCACTCCCCTTCCGAAAGAGGATGAGATCCGGAGGCTACCTCGGGCCCTTTCCGCACTCGTCCAAGAGGCGGGGAGAAACAAAACAATGGTGTAGAGATTGGTCCGTGAATAGAGTGTTTAATCCAACCCAACTGCATAATAGGTTTCCCGAGGCTCTGTAATGTAGTAAGATGGAAAAAATCCTTAGAAATTCCCCAACTAGAGTCACCATTATGTCGGTGTTCCCATGTTTTGGCAAGGTTGGCAATACCAAAAGATGAGACAACATCAAGCACTTTCGCACCTTAGGATCTAGCCCTCCCCGGGTCCGTAGAGGGATCTCTCTATGATATGTCAAAGGTATATGTCTTTGAAGCTCGTTGTTAAGATATCGTGCTAGTTATACAAACAGGTTTGTTTCCGTTTGGTTGTTGGGAATCAGAAAGAAGGTTCAATATAAGACAAAGGTGAGCAAAGAGGGGATTTCAGCAAGAGGAGGGGTATTCCTGGCAGTGGAACATTCAAGACCATTGGGAAATGGAGTTAGGAAAGGGTTTACTTGCACCAATGTGTAGGCTTTTAGTTGGGCTAGTCATATAAAGCATTGATTTTTAAAGATGATTGTGTAATATGAAATGGTAAGAGAGGAAGAGACATTAGCATCTAGAACACGAAGTTATAGGTCCGAGATCGTAGAGAGACTTTGAACTCTCAATGCTTCGGCCTCCATCTTAGGATCTTAAAAAGGTTCAATTAATTGAAAAGGATCCTAGTGAGTGCGTAGACAACGCAGTTCTAGACCTACCGTTGTTCCCAATTCATTCAATTAAATCCTAACAAGAACATATAAGAATAGATATCATTAATTCATACATCGCCAAATACAGGAAATAACATCCACTACATTGGTTAAATTAACCGTAAATCAACCCTTAGATAACACATTTAGTAGAAAACATTGAAGGTAAGAGTATTAAACATAGGGTACCTAACAAGGGTAAATCCTATGCCAGATTGATGCAGTTTTCAAATGAAATGAAATGAAATGCACTGCAAGTTAAAAACTGCATACGTAGATAGAAAAACATCACCGCCGGCGTTTAGATCAGATCCAAAGAAATGTGCTTGTTATATTAAAGAGCAACACCAACAAGTACAACATTACCAATGGCCGAATATTCACTCCGAAAACATCTTCTTCTCGCCTATCTTACAATTTACACAGACTATGTCTCAAAAGAAAATAGCTTGTAATTTCTCTCGATAACCGATCAACAACCTTTACAATGAGTTTCTTCATGAATTTATAGCTCAAGTGGAGTAGAGAAGGTAGGTGGAAAACTAAATGCAACATTAAAACTCGAAGAGGAAGAGGGCCGAAGCCCATTGTATTTAAATTTTCGTGCATTTATCTCTCGGTACTCCGGATGAAAGAGTGGTCTTCGTTAGCTTCCATTTACCTGTGCATGTCTCCTCGATGTACTTAAGCCGTAACACTCCGGTGAACTAATCAAAAGTAGAATAATGATGCTAAGGTCTCATACCGTGTAACAAATGCTTCCGATAGCGTAGGACCGTTGTCGTGGCCGGAATTTCTCGTGAACACGTATAGAATGGAGATAGTATGGGCATCTCTTCCTTTGTGGAAAGGACATACCGCTCGATGTGAAACCCCTTATGCGCATTGTTTCTCGCGCGCCGGGCCTTCCATGTGATCTCCGTGATGTCTTTGAACCGGTACCTTTGCCTTCTAAACTTCGAAAAGGGCTCAAAATCTTCTCACATGCCTTGAACTCTCCGTCAAGCCCAAAGATTATCTTTGTTTATGCAATCTAAGCTTTAATGGCGCCGAGAGTTTTTGCGCAGTTTGAACTCTCGTCCTTTGATGAAATTTATCTTGCGTACACCTTTTCGACCCTTTCCTCGTAATATCGGTTCTCGAATTCAGCTCTCCTTCGTACCGGTGTGCCATTACAATGCTGCATAAGGAACTGGCGTTTCCGCCTCGAGTAACCCCCGCAAAACACGCAAACAAATTAAGAAAGCCATGCATGGGAAGGGTGGACGCAATCTGGGGACAATGAGAATGACCATGCAGTTGGCGAAATGGTGAAATAGTTGCAAAGTTGATGGCGGACAACGCAGCCGAACAAAGGAGGACAGAGAGGTGGAAATTTTAACGTAAATCATTCAAAATTTGACCTTTCAACGAATATATATAAAGGGATGGACGAAAAGAGTGATGGAAACATGTGGAATGGTGACATGGCGGGACGGCGTATGGCAGTGGCTGACTTTGGCTCCGGGACCGATCGATCTCATGGGGAGATCGACGGCGGGGGAAACGTAGCGGAGAGAGACGGATGGTGGGCTATAGGCATTTTTTGCCTTGGATTAACTTTCGTGTATCTTCGCGCACGATGAACGTTGGATGGATGATCGTAGATTTTATGGTGTATAGCGATATCGCGCCGTGGCAATTGTCAAAATTTAACGTGCGATGGGGGGGGGGGGGCGCTTTTCAAACAAGGCTCGAGACACACAACATGCGATGAATGGAATCGCTATGAAATGGAAAATACCGCTCATCCTCCAAACGCTTGGTGATGGATACCACCGTTTTCAACAAAGGCGTGCCTCCTGGACCACAGTTCCGTGGACTTCTGACCGCGTTGATCCGCGGTTAGACTCGACGGCCGTGATGCGATCCGAGCGGTGAACGGTGTGAACGATGGACGCCGTGGGGAATGTGATGACCGTTCGATCTATACATATCGTACTAGTTTAAAATGCTCCCAATTTACAATTGTGATAAGCACCTTCCACCTTGGCGCCGGTCTTGCGCCTCGGGTCACGTGGGGGGAAACGATTCCGGGCTAGGCCGAAAGGTGCCAAACCCATAGACATGGAAAATATGTCCATTTGGCCCATTTGGATGCAATTTAAGGGTAGGAAAAGGTAACGATAGAGGAAAAAAGGGGGAATTAGGCCAAAGACGGGTGTGTGGGATTGTGGGGATTTTTGGGGGAATTTAGGGGATAAGAGGGGAACTTTTGACAAGCGAGGGAAAAGAACGCTAAATTCTCGGCAGTGATACAAGGCAAACGTAGACCTTTGGAGCACAATTTTTTGCGCCGCGGGAGACCTTTTTGAATGGAATAGCAGAGGAGAATAACCAAAGGGCAGCAGGGTACAAAATAACTTCTCAAGGATGATGTGTCTTTAGGGGAGATGCATTCCTTGAAGGCTCAAAAATACTTTCTAGTCCCCCGCTTTGCTTGTCAAGAAATTTATAGGGGGCTACCTAGTGCAACTTCAAAATATTCTCCTTGTATGGAAATCATTAATGTAGTGGTTGTTGGGAGATTTGCACCGATGTGTCATGGTTTTGGTCTTCTTATCTTTTCCCCTTTCTACTTCTTTCTTTTTCCCCTCCTTAGAAGCATCATATTGGTTCTCTCTACTTTGATCCACTTGACTTCGTTTCTTCGAGCTATGTTCTCCGTGTAATGTTCCCGTACGTAATCCTCATCCATTTATTGGGCTTAAACAATGTCACTTGGTCGTAGATGGTGGTGTGGATACCACAAATACATGAGGAGTACATATAGGTTATTTGGGGAGATACCTAACATTATGGTCATCGTGCTACCCGATTTTTACCTAAAGTAGTGCCTCCAGATCCACTAGTCCTCTACATGCCCAAGAGGGTAAAAATGTGACTTAGTGAGGGTTTTAAATTACTCCCACTTAGTCAGAGGATCCCTCCAACCTCAATGTGTTTGTGTGGCTTTCCCACTAAGTCGTGGCATGGCCCTTTTTAATTTTAATCACCGTGCAAATGGAATCTTTTGTTCTTCCTCAATGTGATGGACACTCGAAATACACTGAGTTGTTGCAACTAGTGATTTAGCTTTAGAGTATCAATCTCACCAGTGGTATGGCTTTATATCAACCTCCGATTCCATTTTTGAAAAGGGTCCGTGATGGATTCACGACATACAAATTGGGTTAATATATTTTACGTCCATTCTTCGACCGGTTCTTTGTTTTTTCCCGATCTCTTGATCCCTCCCTTCCATTTGTCTTGTGTTATGTTATCACAAAATTGCACCTCGATAGGCCGCTAATCGTACAATATCATGTAACTCGTTTCCAACCAATCTTTTGACTCGAAGCTAGCTCTTTTAGTCCGGGAGAGGACTTTCCAAAGGGTTAATTATATTGAATAAAGATGTATTTAGATGGCTAACTATACTTGGAAAACAAATTTCTTGTGATGAGTATGGGTTGAAAATAGTATCAAGATGCAAACATGTCATTATGGAGTCAACACTTTTATATCTGGGCAAGTTCACTTGACATGGAAGCTAAGGTGTAAGATTTTTAAATGTATACACACACATGAAACAAGAAATCACACAAGCATCTACATATAAAGGAAGTCAGTATATTACATGATTAAAGATGAAAACCACTACAAATGGGACACATAAAAGATATATAGGGTAGGCATCAAAACTCAATCAATCTCAAAGTTGGTCAAGAAATAAGTCTTTGTATTATTGAAAACAATCAATTTACATGTCGTTAAACTTTGCCAAAAAAATCTCCAACCCTTGACAAATTCGACTCTATGCCATTTAATAGACTTGTTACACCATGAGATGATCTTCCTCCTAGATAGATTCATTGATTTTTTTCCTAATGACACCTTGCATTACCATAAAACATCTATTTAATGATAAAATGACAACTATCCTACTTCGATGTCCTTTTCCTAATAGGACTCAAACAGTCATATTATTACAATAACAAACTTGTCTCCTAAACAATTACATATTTGAAAAATATGACTTCACATGTTCGAATAGGGTGTGATGGGACTCATAAATACATGACCTCTTAATTAGACCTCCTCTCTAAAACCGGAAACATACCTCGTTTTTTACGCAAACTCGTCTCATCTTCAACGAATACTTGCTGGTAGTTTGTCTTCATTTCGTGGTCTTTAAGTCTTGAATAATTGCTATCATGGTCCTTGAACACTTTGATAGTATCCGTTATCCAAATATGCCAAAACCTCGCTTAAACTCCAAAACATGCTACAAAAAGTAATATAGTTTCGTAGCGCGCAAAAAATGCCATTTGCCATCAATATTTTGGGTTCTTCTCTTTGGTGGTATTGTCTTCATCATCCTTAGACACCTCTATCGTATCATTTTAACCCTTTAGAAACATCTAAAAATGGTTCAAAAATAAAAGAAAGCTATAGTAGTTTCGTCGCGTTTTGATGTTCTTCAAGCCGAGGCATGCTACGAAACCGTTGAAAACAATCAAAATTCCAAAATTTTATGTAGCTTTAAAAATCAGCTTTCTAAGTGAAAAACTCGCTTCTAACATGCAATTAGTCTTCAAAACCATAAATCAGCTCACACTAAGGTTTTCTTGAGGGGTTTCTTCCTCATTGATAATGAGTTGAGGAATTGGCTCCTCAACTATTGTCATTTTAAGGCTTTTTTTTTTCTCCAACTCCCTCGTGAATTAGTTCAAGCCGCTTCTCGGAGGTCCTTAACCCGATATTTCAACTTTCTCGTTGGTGGCTTTAAAATGTGTGTTCATTTTCCCGACATGTTTGACCTCTTCTTCCTCAATGGAAGGGTCCATTTGATAAGTTTTTGTGTATTATCAAGAGTCTTGGAAACACTGCCAACCTTCTTCCCCAAATTGCCTTCATCATTTAAAACCGAATCTTCTACATCGTGTTTCCTTGCTTCTTTCTTCATAACAAAAATTTCATGATTGGCCAATTTTAATTGTTATTCAAGGAGTTGAAACTCTTTTTTTTCCATCACCTTCGCTTTTCCTTTTGATTTCCATAATTGTATCATTCTCTCGCAGGTGATGAAAGGTCAATGATCTCTTGTGGTATTTCGGATCGTGTCGTATGAGGATGAAGCTCTTTATTGCTCTCTAATATCTTCCTAGCATGCCTTGTCATAGGATTTCTTGCTTCTGGAACATAAAGCCTACATCTTCTCCTTTAAATTCTAATTTCTTAGCATATTTGGCCTTTTTTAGCTTTTTTCCACCTTCCTCTATGTCCTCACTGACTATAGGAGTTTCTTCTATGTTAATGGCATGTAATATATCTTCTATATTTCCTTTAACTACTGCTCTGCCTTCTACAACTACTCGTTTTCTCTTCTAAGGCCACTGCTTTTGCCTCCTTGTCATCCTTTGGTTCCTTGTTTACTCACAACTTGTTTTGTTTTTATGGTGTTTGACAACTTTTGATTGGCTTTTGTAGGTGGGACATTTGGTGTATCAAAACTCTCCAATTGCTCGTTTCCATCATGATTGGTTCACTTGGTTCGGCACCAATGGTTCACTCTATTCTCACAATATGGGTGATGGAAGTTTCCTAGGTTTAGGAGTTCTTGAAGGAGTAGAGCATCCATATCAAAACCACTAAATGCATAAAAATGAAAACCGCCCCCCGCTCTCTAGCCTTTGGAGTTCATCTAAAACTAGCAACGCTTCATTAAACCATGATGAAAAAATGAAGTCTCACTCCCTTCGCATTTTTTTCTTGGACCTTATCTCCCATTTTTGACAAACTTATATGTAAATAGAAAGCAAGCAGATCAAGGGAAATCTTACCAAGAATGCGGTAGAAGTAGCTTGAAATGATATGAGTAGACTTTATGGTATCTCCCTTCATAAGTAAAATACTTCTCCGGATCATGAGCAACAACTTTGAGTAGCTGTCCTTTATGCCTCCATGGAATGGCATTAGTGAGATCCATTTCACCCTTTCAAGCTTCATAAATTTTGCACCGGCCTATGTTGAACTTGAAACCTTGAACCATTTCTCCCGTCCTACTGGAATCCATGTAGCCGCCGCAATAACCTCTCGGTGTGATGGAAATATTAAGCATTCCCACTTTGGTGGTTGTTACACCGAAGTTTAAAGCAAAATATTTCGGGAACCTCGTACATGGCAGCCTTGTAATCTCTCACAAAATCGTGCTAGTCTGTCCTTATGAAGACTTCCACAAGCTTGTTGGGTCTTCATTGATCAAATTCATATTTGTTAGTTCATATCTTAGAAATTGGCCACCCTTATTTGTCCTTCTTTTTCCTGCCATGGTTTCTTTAATGTCCTAATACCTCGCTTTGATGATTTGCAACCTCGTTTGATGGGCCATGCCTCGCTTGATAGTGCTCAATGTAAACCTTTAAAAAACACCAAACATATAGCTTTGGCTTAATGCAATATTTCCGCAGCTCGACATCATGCAAAGAAAAAATGAGAAATGAGAAATGACCCATCTAGGGAAAGATTTTGAAGTTTTGATGTCTTCTCATGACCCAATGATGACTCATACCGCCTAAACTAGTACATTAACTTCTGTGCCTCACCATGTACCTTGATTTTATCCCTCCATTACTCGAATGGTATCTAACTTACTCCTTTTCCTAATGATATTATACACCTAACAAAATGAATCCCACAAGACAACACATGAAACAATGCTTTCGTAGCGTATCTAGTGTAAATCGGGTGTTTTTGCTATGAAACCACTACTTTCGTAGCAAAAAGTGACATTTCTCGCTAGAGCCACTACGAAACTATGCTTCCTTGCCAAAGCCGACATTTCGGCACAAAACTTGGGAACTAAAATCATTGCAAATTATGAATGATGTGACATGAGGGGATTTGAAAATGAGTGGGTTTAGACCTTAGGGCAAGCTTAAACAAGAAAAACTTAAAATTTTCCTTTGACCAAGAATATAAAAATGAATCCTACAACCCTACTTTTGACATGAACCTATTTAACCTTTGTCAAATGATGCTCCATTTTTTTGGGTGATAACACGTTAGAACCCCCATCTTCTCTACATGTCCCAAGAGTATTGCTTAGGGCCACCATGAGAGATTAAATTACAATTTTATATCTCAATTTGTTATTCCAACCATAAAACTTTGGCAGACTATGGTTATTCATAGATTCATCAACCATGATTAGGGTTGTATGAATTTGGGCCTCAACCGATCTAGACCCCGCAAATCTCCACAATATACCCAAAGAAATATTTTATACCAATACAATCCGTAAAATACCATGGATATTCCATTTGACAATTTGTCACAACCGGACCGATAAAATTATACTTAAAATATGAAATTCTACACTATTACAATTTTATTTTTTTAATATTTCCATATATGTATAATATTTCTAATATTGCATGCATGAATTAAAAATTATGAAGAAAATATAAAAAAAAACAACAAAATAAAATCTCATACACACATTTGACACAAGATTTGACTCGGACACCCTTTTTGGGAGAAAAACCTAAATTAAAGAGGAGGTAACTTTGCTCTCTTTCTCTCTAATAGAAAATGTATGCGAGTACAAAAGAAGTATGGCCTCGGCCTATGGGCTAATATAATGCACAACTAATTTCTATGTATTATATCTCATCATCTCTTAGATATCTTTTCTTAGCTATGGAACAAATGCACTCGAAAGAATGGAAGTTTTTTTCCTCCTAGTAGAGTCTTGCCATAACACAATCCGATAACCTACTAGTGGTTAGGTTTGACTACCTCAAATCTTAACCAAAGTTATAATATGGACTCTTCTAGAGTCTTATTCATCATAATAACATGGATATCCCATTTTCCATTAATAATGGGGCCGATGTGGCATCCTCACTTAATTATGTGCCGAAAAAAGGATGGTCAAATTCTTAGTGGCATAAATTTTTCATACTAACTCAGATTGATGCAATTCTTGAACCATTGGAAAGGTCTGATATGTAGAATAGAAAAAATGTGTCGCCTTAAATCGATTATTTTTTAACCCCAAAAAATGTCATTTAATGCCTCAAAACACTCCCGTAAGGTTTGAGACCCCAATTTTCCAAACCGGGCCCCCGCCGATAAAAATGGCCTAGAGCTCTAATTCCTCCACTTTTTACATTCTAAAAGTTATCATTATGGTTGAAAAAAAATATAATGATTCAATCCATATCACCAGGTTTTATTGAGTCTATCAATAATTTTTTTATCGTATGCATATCATTTAGCATTTGATGAGTACCATCCCGCAGTATTTCAAGAAATCAAGAATATTTTTCAGCTCAACCGAGAAACTACAAGTGCTGGGGATCGGTATTTGTTTAAATATTTTACAAAAAATCGGATATATGGTTGTGAATATCCTCTTACATGCTTCCATTTTTTCTACTAAAGATAATATTTTCTCTTGAGTTAATCAAATAAAGCCTCAACTCGATGAGATTCATTTTGTATCAAAGAAACATCCAACAATGTTTAAACCGAAGAAAGAAGAGGGACCTTTCTTAATTAATACTATAGAAACACTTCAATAAGTTGAGGAAATGTTAAAACAAATGAATTTCCTCAAGGATAAGTTTGGTGATATGATCCCCCACAAAATTATATCCAAAAGAAGATTTAAACAAGGATTACCCCTTACAAGCATGTGGACAAACCAAACATAATTTTTTTTGCAAATAGAGATGTCTTGGAACAAGATCCAATTCAAATTACTCAAATTAGTTAGGAAACTATTCAGACTTCACAAAATCTTTTTTGTACACTCCTCAACCAAAATATTAGAATATAAAAAGAGGATTTTCAAAGACACAATAGACATTCAATCTCGTAGGTAGAGGATTAAGAGAAACAACTATACAAAAACATAGAATTCAAGAACTAGAAGTTACATTGTCATCTCTAGTTACAAATATGATACATTAATCAAGTTTTCATTCAATTGGGATCTCTTTCCAATTGTCTTGATAGTTCAAGATACTTCATCTCTAGGCATGTTACCTTTAAAATTTTTTTCCCATAGTAAAATTGGGTTTTTGGCTAGCTTGCACTCCAAAATGTAAACTATAAATAGTTTAAGGGAAAGTAGTACCGGAGGGTGTATTTTCTCGATGTGAATTCATGTTGTAATATTGATTTATTAGGTCAAGTAGACACGACAAACATGATAGTAATGAAGACTTTGCAATGATAAAAAAAAAGATCTAGTTCGTATTATTTTATGTGTTTGTGCATAATGCGATGAAATGTCTATTTCTATACCAAGTCCCTATTAATTAGTTATGAATAATGGATTTACCATGCATAATAGGGGTATACCTAAATTTATTTATATGAATAATGAGAAGTGACGATATGTTGAATATAATAGTGATATCGTCGCATCCATGTTTCCTTCATCACTACAGTAATCGTAGTAAAATTCCTACAATCCATCATAGATCCATTAGGTGAGACTTCAATTGCTTGTAGGTGTTGCCGAAAGGGTTGGTGTCTGAGTAGTTTTGTTGGCTAATTCATTTTGAAATCCTAGGTTCACTTATACAACAACAAATGGTTTTCAAGAAATGGACACCAATATATATCATTAGAGGGATGTAGAGATGTACTAAGGAACAACAATTAGTTCAAAAAAAAGAAATCAACCAGGTGAACAAGCGTAAATTAGTGAATCACCCCGCACAATGGTTGAAAAGGTACATATTTATAGATTTTCATGAATTTTTCTTTCATTGAATTTCATTTTTTTTTTTTGGCTCAGTGGGTTGTGGGAAGACTATTAGAGGAGATTGAAAAAATGGAGCTTCCGTTGTACCACACCATTGGACTCTTGAATTAATCCAAAGGGAAAACTCTCATAAGCAATAGAATCTCACATGTTGTAGACCTGATGAACAATGTCTTGGAAGGTTATGTTGTAGAGTTTGCTATAGAGGTTACTCAATCATATAGTGCAATCAAAAGGGATTTTTTCAAAGGACTTCAAGGAAAAAAAATTGATATCATTGTTTACCTAGATAAAGATGTTATTGTGTGACAAAGGATTTATGTCATTGGGATCTACCGCAGAGTGGGTGAATTTCTTTACGCACGATGGGGATATTGGAGGTGACCAATAGATGGCCCGAGGGAATGTAATGTCCTTTCCTAAAATAATACTTTTTCCTAAAGGAAGAATCATAATTTTTTATTTTTGACTATTTTGGGGCCCAAGGTGCTTTTGGAACAATACTTAGTAGAAGGGAGGCCGTGAATTATTTGTCAGTGGGAACATGGGGCCACCTCCCATGAAACACACATGCCATTGGGAAGAAATTTAAATTGATAAGGGATGTAGGTCAAAATTGATAGGTTGAGGGACCCACATAAGGAGGCAAGGAGACATGTATAAATAAAAGAGTATTGAAAAACTTATAAGGGATTTTTTGGAGCACTTTGACAACCATTTTCACTTAGCACGCTTTGAGTCGCTAGCCGAGTCTCGCGCGCGATATTCTCAAGTGTGTTTTTAACCCTTGCCGTGGAATTTGAGTGCCACCAAGGAGGGAGATCAATTTACTATGGGTTCGTTCAACTTCTTCTCCGCGCGCCATCGGTTTTTTGTCAAAGTTTTCGGGCGAGCAGGAGTATGGTTTTCTAGCGCGCGAAAGAGAAAATATATTGCTAAGGTTTCCGAGAGCCTACACTCATATTTATATTTTTTAAAAGAAAGAAATAAATTAGAGAAAGGTGTTTTGTCAAGCAACAGGGCCATCTGGCACCTGTGGGCCTCATGATAATTTCTCTCGGCCAGGAATGAGAGGACCACTCTGGGCTTACGATCTCAGATTTGCATATTTTTTGGAGGCGACTTCCCTAATTTTTTTTTTTTTTTTTTTTTTTTGGAGGGATGGAGCATTTGATAAGGTGTGCGAAAATTCTCACAGAGAGTGTAATATTCAAAATTTGGACACTCGCGAATTGGAATGATAGAGCCCCATTTTTCTTTTATTTAGATAAACAAATAAAAGGGTGGAGGGACCCATAAACCCAATAGATGAATAAAATTCATTTATGTTATGTGAAAAAATAGTTAGGTAGTGGATCAACATTATGGAGTAGTGCGGGAAGAAATTTTATTGATGTGAAGGGAAGAGTGGAGATCATAGAAAAATAATGAGGAAGATGATGGAGATAGTGGAGGAATAAATGTAAGATCATAGAGGAATAATGATTAAGGATAGAGGAAGCAGTGCATTAAATGCACACATGATGAAGGGAGTGGAGAGTAATTGCGTAGATGATGCTTATGAGGTGGGCCAAGGATAGGGAAGGCTCCGTCAACCCACATAAAAGGGAGATGAGGGTATCAAAGGGAATCATTCTAGATTTTGATATCATATTGTCGCTTTACGAATTTATTTGCATGCTTCTACTGCTTAACCTAAGTCTCACAGGCCGATGTAAGGTTATCACCTGCACCCAAGCGTAGATCCCACCCTTATCCATAAAGGGGGAATTTGAGTGCCTACTTTGAAAAGGTTTATTTGAGCATACATTCATCATCCGGAAATTGTGTGCCACATTCAACCCTCCCTTCAAACACTTACAAGACAGTTCCGTAATTACGCATTGCCGCCTTAGGATTTGAGGGGAGGAAGGTAGTTCTCGTATTTCAAACTCGAGAAACCTACGTAGGATCAACCCTTCACTTGTGCATCCATTGCGGGGCCTTTCTGTATATAGCGTACTTTGCAGTATCTTACATCGTGGCATCATTCTAATCCTCTATGCTGTTAATTCCCGGTGAATTACGCATTCCAATGTGGTAGTTTCGTAGGAGGAAGGAAGTTCAAGTATCTCACTTTGGAATCCCGTGAGGGATAATTCCATCACTTTAGTGTGATCATTTCCATTATTTATGAGCCATATTGACTCATCTAGTAACATTATACAATTTCATCCTTCTTGACAATGTAGTCACTTGCAACAAACTTGTGCATGTTGGGGTCCGTGATTTGGAAAATTGGCATACCAAATGAAAAGGCAACATGTAACCAATATTTAAAGCTCTAGGACCTAGCCTTCCTAGACTCGCAGAGGGATCTCTCGTGTTTATTTTACAAATATGTGTGCTTGTTTGCTCTTAAGGGTTGATTTTAGCTGGGTTATGAAGTATGAGGTTTTTTGTTCGTTGGTTGGGTCCGTATGATTAAAGAGCATAGATAGAGTGGGAAATCTCTAAGTCATTGGGAAAATGGAGTCAAATGAAAGTCTGTGGGATAAGTTTACATTCAATGGATCTGGGAGTATCATAGGGAAAATATAACTTGGCTAGTGGATCCTCAAAGTTTAGGATTATGAGGTGAACATCAAGGATAAGAATGAAAAGTAGGACAAAGAGAAATTAAGAATTATTTATCATGTACTTAAACAAGGAACATATTTCAAGGCATCCTTGCTTTGAAGCAAGCCGAGGGATGTGGCAAACCATAGACTTCTTTGGACGTACCTTTAATAAGCAAACCTTTCGTATAACAATCCAACAATCAAAATACTACTTTCGCATAAGAAAACATAAAAGATAACAATAGTAAGAGCAACCTAAGATCAAATAGAAATAATCTAATCTTATTTTGACCAACTCTTTTTTTAGGAATATTTAAAGTAAAATTTTGACGCAAATTCGTATGTGACAGGCAAACCATAGAATTCCCCGGTTTAGAATCTACTCATACTTTGAAAAGATATTTAGAAACAATGTCTAAATTGTACTCAAAAATGAGCATGGACTCACCACTTAATTTCCTCGGTTTTACTCCATTGAAATCATTTCTCAAAAACAACCTCTCAAGCCATACTCAAAGGGATATGGACTTGCCAAAAGGGAGACTCCTTGGTTATATTCTATTGAATCATTTCTAAGATTTACAAGTTAGGATGGAACTCAAGGACAATTAAGAATCCTTCAATCGTACCTTGTAGAAGAAAACATTAAGATAGTGAAGAGTAAATAGAAATAAGGTGCTTTCAAAAGACATTTCTTAGCCTAAAAATTTACTCTAATGTAACAAAGAAATATGGAACATAATGAAAACAAGAAATAACAATAACAGATAGAAGTACTTCACCAACAAACATAAAACTCGGGGATCCAAGATCTAGCCTCCTTCATCAACAAACAAATTAGGGACATCCATGGATCCAAAACATCAATTTTCTTCAACTTCCAAGGGACTATGTATTACTTCAAAGAGTCATCAAATGCCAACAATACAATGAGTTCAAATGTAGTATTTATGTTGCAAATGAGGAGGTGAGGTGGAGATAGGGTTTGGGTATCATTAATTACAGAGTAAATGCATTCCCCGACCTTGAAAACCATGCAAGCCTTAAGACAAGAATATCCGCAACTACTTTCCGTTTCAATAACTCTGGCTTCCTTTAACTTCTAAGGGAAAATAGGTGAATTTTTTTACTTTGAAGCCTATTCTTAACTATTAGAATAAATTCCGCTTTTGACAAATAAAAATATCTTCTAACTATGTAATAACCCGCCTAAGTGCCTTTATGTAAAGAAAACATGCTATAGGTGGCAGCTTTTTTGATTCCTTGAGGAGTAACTGCTTTTGAATCATTCGAGGCTACCATTGGGTTATCTATCTTTGTTTTAATCACAACTGCTCTTAGGCCTTTAAACCTTGATTTATCCTCGATACTTCTCTGTTTGCATCGCCTTTGTTTCTCGTTTCTACTTAATAATTGTTTATTCTTTTTATTCCTTATGTTTTTAAGCCTTTTACCTTCTCTTAATCACTGTTTGAAGGCCTAATCCTTTTAATTTTTCTTTTGATCTCATTAGCCCTCAAAAAAGCCTCTCGTTTTTTATGTATTCTTTGATTGGGTCGGTTTCTTGTCCTTTATGTGCAAGGAGGGTTTCTTACAACCCATTGATGATCATGATTCATCAAGGTTTTGAACCTTTATACAACCCCTTTGGCCCTTTAATGTAATTTTTTCCTCATGGATCGTCATCTAGAAGACATTCTCGATAATTGTAATGCCTCTATGGGCATCACCGCCATTAAACATGCAACATACAAACATATATTAACTTAAAATTGGCGGGCCGGGAAGAACCTCCATATTCGTGTCTCCGAGGCGTCGTGGGAAATCGCAGGAAAAGGAAGTGTATAGGAGGGGTTTCTGAGTGCGGAACTAGGTGAAAAAGAGGATGTAGAAGAACGACTTGGTGGGAGGAGGAAGGCGCTTGAAAACCAAGGTGGTTTTTGCCATGCAAATATAAAAGTGTAAGTGGTTTTGGCTTAGGATCAAGCGATACCACAGATTTTTCGCCACATGTCTTAGAAAACCGCCTCATTTCGCGCGGATTTGGGATGTTAAACCCCCTCGGTAACAAAATCCATGCGAAATGCACCAGCTACCTACTCTCGGGAGCGAGATCGACGTTGCGGGAGCCCAAGATGGTGCACGTTTGACTCGGTGAAAGTGGAGCATGTGTGGTGCCAAGTGAATGGGTGATGGGGATCCGAGTGGAAGGTGGGGCCGTGGTGGTGACGCAGGCGTTTTCCCGTAGCGGAGAGCCGTGATGGGAGATGAGATGAAGGGTGGTGTATTAAGGGCCGCGGACGGCGGGTGATCAACTACGATGTGGACGGACTCGGGTGCGGGTGAGGATGAAGAAATGAAGGGGCCGAGGCTTTATTTGCATGTGGAGAAGGGATTAAGAACGGCGAAGGAAAGGTACCGTGGGGGTAGAGGGGACCCGTGGGCCTGGAAGGAGAGGATCTTTAGGGAATTAGCCGGGCAGTTTGGCAAGGAGGAAGGGCCGGTTTTAAGCGAACAAGGGCTTAAGGACTATTGTGTAAAAAGGTGATTTTTTTTAGCATAAAAACAGGGTTTTATGCAAATTTAAAGGTTCCGATAAGCTTCCTTTAATTGTTTAGGATGTAAAATAAATGAAAAGGGTTTTTTACATGTTTTAAGGGTTTTTAGAAAAAAAAATGTTGAATGAAGGGGTTTTTATGAGGGTTTTTGAGAAGGGAAAAATGGGGATGAATGAGAAGGTAAGAGGAAATGAACATGAGGCAAATCAGGCCTAGAAAAGTAGTTTTTTTTGCGTAGGGTAGGCTTTGGGAAGGCAGAAGATATGTCGATAGTGAAGCAGCTAGGTGTAGGATAATGAAGTAGTGAGATTTCTAGAACTCACAATGTTTCTGAAATTTTGTTTCTAGAAATCTAGGCTTTACAATTTAGTCATCCTTTGATATTAGCAAAATTACTGATGAGACTAACAAAGGGTGCTTCAACAACCGCAATCCCGAGAGGAGGAGCTAGAACTCAAGCTTCCAAATTGGAATCTAGAGAAGGGGCTAGCCCTTCAATATTGAGCTAATTGAGTGTTATTGCAACTATTTTATCTTTCAGCTTCATGCTATAAATCTACATACCCAATGTTACGTATTGCAAGCCCTAGGAGGGTGATTTTCCAAGGTTAGCCAATCTAGAAATCCTTTCCGTTATTCGGGTTTTCATCATAGAGTCTCGAATTCCAAATCTCGACATTTTCTAAGCTCCTCGGAACAACCTTATCTACACACCCCTTTTCAAATGCGTAGTTACGTTTCCAACATTTCCAAAGCAAGGAAATTGCAAGAGGGTCTCCAAAGCTATATAAACAATTACGTTGTGCTGTTCCTGAGAGGAATTGAGGGTCACTCTAGCCATCTCCGTCGACTCTGAGTATTTCTATTTTTGAGAAATTTTGTACTTGTATTCCACCTCCATTAATAAAGTGACTCAATTGTTTTTTTCTATTTTGATGGTGTTTACGATTTATTTCCATATTAAGCCGTAGTCTCTAGTTATTTTGTTTTATATTACCGTATTTTCCTTATTTTGGGATATTACAATGGTATCGTACCATGATCTTTGGCTCATCTTGTGGGCACTAAATTTCATGACACGTAAAAAAGAATAGGTCTACAATGGCAAAGGGATTGATTTTTTTCCACACTTCTCTTTAGATCTTGCGTGATCTCACTATGGAGCTTAAAGAAATGATATGGGAAAGGAAAAGGGAAATATCAAGATGGTTTCGAATGGGGAAGGTCTCGAGCACTTCCTATAGCAAAGATAAGCAATCACGCAGGCGTAGCTTCCACAACACTCTACTATGTCCACTTTCCTTGCATAGAAATGAATGGTAGATGGAGGCTATTTGGAGCATGAGACTTTGAGTGATTATCTTGTAGAGTACGAATCTAAATCTAGAGCATTAAAAGAGAATTTGACTTCTCCAACAAATTTTCCGTGACAAAGGGAACTAGAGACCCCGGCAAGAGAAATAGATTCTTCCTACCTACATTTGATGTGTCATCCACATGCACGAAAAAATCTTGGATGAAGTTAGATGATTTCTTCCGCCTACACCCAAAGAGCGGAAAAGGAGGCCATTGAGATTGCAACACTACACCTTGAGGGTGAAGCAAATGATTGGTGGTTCAACAATATGGAGCATGCAAGAGTGATTGCGTATGCAGACTTCACTCAAAATGTTGGTAGAGAGGTATGAAAAACAAAACTAGAGTCACTTCCCATTGATAAATTTTCTGAGATTAAGGAGGAAGTATATGAGGAGAAAAAGGAAGTCAACATTGTTACTTCAAGAGAAGAGCAACTACCACCACCACAAACTACAATAGAAGTAC
Organism: Pinus albicaulis; assembly: GCA_034641835.2. NCBI lineage: Eukaryota > Viridiplantae > Streptophyta > Pinopsida > Pinales > Pinaceae > Pinus > Pinus albicaulis. The sequence continues at coordinate 167,718 of JAXQQM020072303.1, read as the reverse complement.
TTGCATCGCAGGAGGAGCACTTGCATCTTTGCAAGATGGTCCCGAGCATTTGAAATTAAGATCTCCAAGCATGATGCAGAGATGCAAGTGGAAGAGGAAGTGCATACCGTTGGTGCAAGCAGAGAGAAGCAACCATCACCATCGCCAGTCAGCTTGGAGAAGCAATTGCACCGGCGTTGGAGGAACTCTTGTAGCTTTGCAAGATGTTCCTGGGTATCGCCTAATCCAAGGTTTGCAAACATTTCCACCCCATATTATTTCAACACCCAGATTGAGACGGGGTCTTTCCATCGTGGCGATTGCATGACCAAGGGTTAGAGCACCTTATTTACTGGGAGGCAGAGAATATCACACGTACGTAGGACCCTTGACTTGTTCAAGGAGGATATGTATAGCTATCCCGCTTTACATATCATGGAGTTGCACACGACACTTTGTGTTGAAGTGTGGAGTTTCAGATGGGATTAACATAGTCATATTGCGTGGAAGCTATACAACAACTTTGAGAAATAGATGCCAATATTCCGAGTTAGGAAAACCACAACCGCCATAGTCTCCGACATCTTTTTGAGAAGGAACAACAACCACAGAAGAGGCAACAATGGTGATCGCGATGGTCGCAGGACTATGAGTTTAGCATTATATATGGAGAGTGGGGCCATGTGGCAACATATGCACTATCATGGAGATCATCAACGCTCGTCACCGATGAGTAATGACGATTTAGGGGCCCAAATATTCTTTGAGCATTCCGATGACCACTTCACTTATGAAGCATTGGATGGGCGTATGGTAGATGGTAGACATCATGCGATGGATAATGTTATCACAAAATTAGACCCGATAGGCTTCCAATCAAATCAATCTCATGTTATTGTTTCAAACCAATATTTTTATTAAGGCTTAGCCTCCTCAACCTAAGAAGGATCTCTCTCAAGGGTTAATGATTTTTGATAAAATTTAGATGGCTAACTCTATGTGGGGTGATAACCGTATAAAAATGATAAAAGTAAGTTGAAAATCACACGTTGTGTTCACATGGGCTGAGGATATAAATATTCAAAGAAAATAAAAAAAAATCTAATTTAGCAGTGAAATGAGATGCATGTTAATGAAGTTTTGTCTAAGAGACAATAATATGTAGAAAAATCTATAAAACACAGTCATATTGTCCATGTAGGAAGTCGTAGCATCAAAGATGAATTCTAAGTAACATAAGAAAACCCACCGTAATAAGATAAGACAAAGATGTAATTGGAACAAGAACACAATATAACTTTCTTTATGAATGTTATAGGTCAATTTGGGCATCATTCCCAATGACTGTTAACTGGCATCATCTCCAGGACCAATGATAAAGGGTCTATCATTCCCTATCATTTCAGCTTGCTACATGCCCTAAGACAAGAAATAAGAAAAAAATCAAGCAAGACTTTCATCAAGAAAAGGTTTCCATGGTTTGAAGCTTATTATTTAGCATATGAGAGAGATCACCAACGCAGCTCTAAGGGGACTATGGCAAGGCATATGCAAGTAGCCCCATGCAAGGCTGCTTTGTAAAGCACTTCCCGACATTCACAAAGCATTGTTCACATTGGGAGCGAAATTTCATTGTTCCGTAATCTCAACTTGGCCGCGTCTTCTAGAAGAGTTCACATGTGTCAAGCTTCGTATCCAAGTGTCCATTTGACATCTACATGAATGGAAACATGTCCTCGCCTATTTTTGGAAAGCTATTGATTGCAAAAAAAAAAATCTACAAGCTCATCTATAAATTGAACACAGATCTAAGTGTTTGAGAAGGAAGAATTTGAGTAGAGAAATGTTGGAGAATTTTCAATTGAGAGCTTAGTTTGTGAAGCGACGTTAGAGAGATTTATGCCGTGATGAGACTTGGGAACTTTGCCGGAAGGTCACCTCAAATGTGTCACTAGGTTGTAACCTCTCCTTCTATCATCAATAAAGAGTACTTCTTATTTTTCCCTACATGCATCTATGTTGTTGTTAATTTTGATTTTCCATATTGTAAGATCTTGGTTGATGAATGTAGTTTATGCTTTATCGATTTAGCTAACTAGCTTGAATAGATATCTATATTATTTCCGTATCTTCGCCGTTTCAGTTGTTCTTTCGCAGTGAAGCATTCAAATTTCACAACCGCTTGAACTTGAAGCCGCAATGTATGGCTGCATGAGTCATTTGGAAGCGACTAAACAAGTAAGCCTCCAATCCTCTCTCGTGTATCTATTCCGAGTTAGGAAAAATGGTAATATAGTCTTTCACTCCATTGTTCTGTATCAGCACCTATCTAGGGAAGCGTAATTTATCCGTATTTAAGGGAATTCTGCCCAACAAATCGGCGACCCGCCGGGGAGAATTTCTCTTAGTTATAGGTGTTTTAGTCTCTAATTTTCTTTTATAAATCCACCCAGTAGTCAAGTACACATAAAGATTAGACTTTTTCGTAGCTTAATTTGCAAAGACAGGGAGTTGAACAAGAGTATTTTTCCTTCTCTACCGCGCCTAACGCACCCTTAGATCGGACACAAGACAGAAAGCATTGTCTCCTCTAAGCTTGTATCATAGAAAGACCGTCTCCCCTTGGAGATCGTGTTGACTCCTGCAAAGTGACCAAATTCCCTTGAATTTGACTTTTCAACTTGCTTTAGTTTTGTTTGCCGTCGTGTTCGAAAGTTTGATGCTCAATTGGACTGCGTTGACTCTATATACTTCTTCCTCCTTTGGCTGAAAATTTGTTCAATGTTTGTTTATAAAAGTTTTTCTTTATCATTGAAAAGTTGATTTCCAAAGTATTTTTTTTATGGTTGCATTAAGAATAATTTGCTTTCTAAATAGGAAATTTTCGTAAAATCTTCATTTCCTTGATAGGAGAAATTGTTGTTGAAATCCTCGTTTTTCCTTAAAAGAGAAAAATTGTTGTTTGTATTCTTCATTTCTAGAAAGTAAAAAGCATTTGAATTATTGATCTAGTGCACCTAGTTTCTTTTCTCGCATTCACAACATTAAGGAAACCGAAAAGAAAAACTTGCATTTGCATGTAGGATTGTGTGTTTTACAAAAGGAACATTAGGAAATTTGCATTTAGCTTGTGATTCATTGATTTGTTTTTGTTCATTGATTTGTTTGCTCACAAACTATTTTGCTCTCTTTTCCCCTTAGTAGCTAGGTTCTTCATTGAAAAATTTGAAACCGAAAGTTTGTTTATCATTCTTAGCTTGCATTTTAGGAATTTCATATACATCATCATGGTGAACTTGAAAGGCAAATTGTTAAGAAAGATCAACATAAAAATAAATTTCAATTTACTTAACAATGCATTGGAACTTTAACTGATAACATTTAGAAGGTCTAGCAGAGACGTGTTCCTGCATCATAAAACATAACAAATGTCATTAACTTGTTCTGCGATACATTTCCGGAAAGGGGACACTCTCACCCACGTACTGCATATATATCGTAGCCGGTCCACGTACTTTCGGTATACTGTGCGGTGTTGGCGAAGTATTTATACATAAAAGGGTTTCACACAAAGGCGGTTTCCCGCATCGACAAGCACACGGACTTGGCCTCCACGTACCTTCGGCATATTTGGGAGAAAAACTTTAGGGTGCTATCCATCCATAGTGAACTGAGCTCGCCGCCCTAAAATTTGATACATCGAACATAGCATTCGGGGGAGATTACCCGCCATATTTTCTTGGTTCGCCAGAGGTATTCTCGTTACCATAGCTTGGTAAACCCTTTGCCAAGCATTACCCCCTCTTTTTGTTTATTTTTTTGGATAAAATAAATTAGTAATCGTGGAAGAACATAATCCTACCCCCGTCGTTTTCAGAAAGATTTCAGATTTAAAATCACCTTTATCATCGAAGTTATTTCGGTAGGCGAAGGTGATCATGATCTACCGAATCAAGTACAATTCTCACTCGTGCGAAACATCATCATTTAAACCGCAGCTAGCTCAAATTGTTTCCACACATCCCGATTCGTTTACCGGCTGTCGAAATGGAGTCTTCACGCCTACTTGTGGTCACGATCCATTCAATCGGGCCGAGACCATACCTCTTGACCCGATGTTGTTCAATAAAAAATTGATCCGTATCCTATCTCTTCTTGGCCAAAGACATCTCAATCTTCAAGTCGAAAAACCGAAGTCGTCTTACCTTGGTCACCCCACACAAATTTCTACAACCACCGAAACTCCTACATCACATAGTCAACCGTCTAAAATATATTTTGGTCTTGACGCGTGAAGTTCTTCCTCTCGTTTAATTGCAATTGAAGAAATCCAACAACCCGATACACCTTTAAGTCCAACCCATTTTTGAGATACTTTTTTTACCTCGTACCGCCTTTTCCTCAATCGTTTCCATCTTGTTTTGTTGATCCTATTGCCATTTAGTCTCCCGTTGATTTCGTAGAGTATACATTTAATCATACAAGCATTCCCCGAACCAACATATTTGGTTGGGTCTCTGGGCCGTTCCAATTACGTTAGCTCCTACCCTCAAGTAATTGGCCAATGTTCATAACCTCACTCGTAATCATATTTGCACCAAGGGTCTCTTCTGGCCCCAATAGGCTACAAATAATTGTCCGGCACTTTCTCTCGGTACATCTTCGGGCGACCATGGTCTTTACCAATGTCATCATCTCGGTGTTTTAAATAGTAGTCCTATAGTTAGTACCGAATGATTCTTGATTCATTACATCCATCATCGCAATATCAAGTCGGTCCTTATGGGTCAATTCCTTTAAGTACCATATCAACCGGACTCCGAGCATTTGGAGAACAATATTTTCTATCTTATTATCCTTCTTATGATGGGGTGGAAAAATTTGGTCACCCAATACAACAAAGATTTCTTAGTCACATTTTTGGTCAAAATAATGGCCGACAGGAATGTTTGTCAATGGCAACCCACTTTTCCTATCCAACCACAAACGGTTGTACATTCGTATCAATCGGTTCAACCCCGTTACACCCACTTCATTACCACTGTTAATACATCTATACCCCCGTTACATAATCAAAATATTGTACATCAAACTCTGACTGTAGGTTCTTCGAATCAATATCATCAAATGTTGGGTCCATAGACTCAAAATCCTTTGGTTAATTTACATCAACTCCGTATCAAAACGGATCATTCATTCACAAGCTAGTGTACCATTTAGATGTCGTAAATGCAACCTCGGTTATACGTATCAACCGAATCCAACTTACACTAATTTTGGTTATAACATTAGTGGACAGCACTTCTTGGCAGCATGTGCAAATTTCAAACTTCATATCCTCAAGTAACATATCTAGGTTTTGGTTAACATAATTCACAAGCATTTTCTATGCAAAACAACCCATATCGTATATACTAACATCAAATCTCCATATTATGGCCGGTGCTCAAAGACCTATTTCCCAAGCAATTCCATCTTACCTCGGCTATGCTCACGGACCTAATAGACAGCTTGCCTTTTGTTGCAACCTTGGAATTACTAGATTTAACCCGTTAACCAATGATCCTATCAATTATGCTCCTTGGTGGCTGTGATACCTCATAAATTACCCTCCGACATTCCTAAATTCAATGGAAACCCCGGAGAAGATCCATCAACTCATGTTATGACTTATCATTTATGGTAGTCATCAAATTCCCCTAAATGATGATTCTCGTTCGATTATGTCTTTTCCAACATACGCCCGCGGTGTCCAAACCCCTCGCTTAAATGTAGTACATCGAGTTACCTAGAGCTTCTTTCGATAATTCCACCGCCTTAGCTACTATCTTTTTGATAATTTTCCAAATGCTTTACCGATCGTATACGAAATCGAGCAACCAAATCTTGACCAACTTCAAACAAAGTAATTCTACTCACATTTCGTATCATATTCATGAGTGGCGTCGTCGTCGACGAATGGTTAAGACATTTGTTCCCGAATAGCTCCTCGCTGAATGGTTCATTAAGTCCCTACTATCTATAATCGAGGGGATGTGGCTAAATGTGGCGTCGTCACAAGAGCAAGTTATCACTGCCCAATATTTAGACTTGATTTATACTCGCTTTGGTATGCTCTATGAAAAAATCCCAAATGCGCCGCGATCTAATTTCAATGTTCTCCCTCAAATAAAGGACTCTCCCCGTCGAGACGGCTTGATAGGCACCGCAAACACACACAACACTAATACATCTAACTGCCTCCTACTTCCGAAATTACTGCCGGTGGCTTGCCTGACAAAGTCAAAAGTGACAAGCAACCAGGAATTAAGAAAAGGGGAAATCAAAGAAAAAGCAAACTTCTAACCCGCATGAACGATCATTTGACTCAATCGTCCGACCACGGAAATCTCGTTATCCATGCATAATCCGTAACGCAGAATATTTTGTTAGGGATTGTCCTCACCTCGCCGAAGTCTCAAAAATAATCAAGACTTCTCATGCATCAAATTTCGTGTTGATGTAGACTCCATTTCCAAACTGGACACAAATTTGGTTACTACGGATTCAACTACTAGTTCCCAAGTGTTAATGTTATCCACCAAAACCTTCACAATATATTTTGTTGTCGACGTAGATTAAAGACTATGGTAGTTTGGTCACCGATCAACCTACTATCTCGACAACTAATCCATCTAATGAATCATTACCACCTCCCCGTTATTTTCGAATTGATTATTAAGCCACCAAAGGGAGTAATTCATAAATCGGCATATAATCCCCTCGAGAAAGAGCCGGCAATTATAATATAGTTGAAGATTTGGCTCAATCCCCTTTAGCTATGTCCACTCTGAGGTATTACAAAATTGTCCCTCCCGTAAGGAAGCCTTTATTGCCTTACCATTGGTGGAATTTATCCGATTGATTCTAATCTTGTCGTCTTTAATCATACGGGCTATGTGCCACAATTACTGCGCAGAATTGGCATTCCATACAAGTAAATGTTCTCAATCACCTCGTTCATCGCACTATTATTGATGAGGGAGAATCCACGTGCATTATGTCTCTAAACTATTGGAAGTCACTTGTCATTGCGATTATCGTTAACTACTCACGATGTTGAAGGCTTTTGATGGAAGAACATATAAAACTTATGGTATTATCAATAACCCACAAGTTGAATTAGGGGGAAAAACAATAAGTATTGATGTCGAGGTTGTTGACAGACTTCGACTATAATATTTTACTTCCTAAGACCATGGGTATATGCAAGACTCGCCATTGTTTCTACATATTTTAGAATGGTTTCCTTTCCACATAAAGGTACAATCACAAACTACCAATTAATTATCCTTTTTTTTCCTTCGTCGGCAGTAACTAGAAGCATTCCGTTTGTTCACTTACCCCAACTAGAAATTCAAAACATTGGTGTAGGACTCTTAAAGGATTCCACTCTTATGGGAACATTTGCATTACCGCCGCCACCGACGTTAGCAAATCACAAGCATAGAGACTTGCTACATGATCTATTGCACTCATCTCGGGCGAAGGAAGAGTACGAGTGATTCTCGATATTTCTACATTGGATGACGTTTCACCACTATCCCTTTCTCTCTGAGCTACAATAGCAATCAATCTATTTGACTTGGGAGGAAAATCCGAAATCGTCAGCTGAAAGTGTTTGGGTTGATTGTTCATTAGATTTTTGTACTCCATATGATACATTTTCTTTAAAATTTTTGACAGATGAAAATATTTTGGAAGCTATGATGGCGTAAGGAGAACCATGGGAATATTACCATCATCGTTCCAATTTTCCAAATTACAAGAAAATAATCTCGTTGAACTATATCACCCATCCATTCAAACTTTCTTTTCGAATTCTTTTTCGATTAATGCAATTGAATCTCGAGAAAAAATTTATCTAATATCAAAGAAAATATTTCTATTGATATTTCGACTAAATCCGGCATTGTAGAAAATATTCATGTACCTTGCATCTTGTTCTCCATCAAAAACTTGATTCATATCGCTTCTTTTTTTTCGTGGAATTTCGTGACATATTCGCTTGGTCTTTCGAGAAAATTCCAGGAATGGATACTAGTATAGTTGAACTCACTATTAATATGTATCCCGATGTCAAACCTAAGTAAGGGCCAATGGCTTCGTCCCCGTTCATCCGAAGAAAGTCACGCCATCAAAGCGTAAGTTGAAAAAATTTTGCAGTCGGTTTCATTTACCCTATTCCTCTAACCGAGTGGGTTTCCAATGTCGTTCCCGTTATGAAAAACAAGGAACCATTAGAGTGTGTGTCGATTATCGGATGTCAATCAGGCTTGTCCAAAAGATAACTATCCTACTCCCTTTATCGATCGCATTATTGATGATTGTGCCGGATGCGAAATTTTTCGTTCATGGATGGATTTTCCAAACCTATAATCAAATCAATATCCGCCTGTGTGACCAACATAAGACATCATTCATCCGTCCCTAGGGCACATTCGCATATAGGAAACTTCCGTTTGGTTTAAAGAACGTTGGGGAAACTTTTCGTGAGCAATGGATTATGATTTCTAATGACATCAAGCACATTGTTCAACCATATCTAGACGATTTACCAACGCATTCACGAAAATGGATCGAACACCCGATGCATTTGAGAGCCATTTTCTTACGCCGCCGACACTACAAGATACCTCTCAATCAAAGACAAATGGGTAAGACCCGAATAGACCCACCGAAGGTACATTCCATTCTTGATTTTCCGCACCATCAAACTTACTTCGCATACATAAACTTCAAGGAAAGGTTAACTTCATGAGAAGGTTCATTCCAAACTATGCCGAAATGGCTAAAGGATTTAATCGATTATTGAAAAAAGGAGTTCCCCTCCCATTGGGACCAAGTTGCGAAGCTTCTTTTGATGCCGTCATGAACATCTTGTCTCGAGCATCATTAATGTATCCTCCTAATTATCAAAATGATTATTTCTATATATCGCCGCGATCGAAACGACCATCTCTATGGTTTTGGTCCAAGTATGTCGGAATTGAACATTTGATCTATTATTTGAGTCATAATCTCAATGACATGGAAGTTAAGTACTCGTACATGGGAAAAATATTGCTTGGAACCGGCTCGTCATCCAAAGATTTTTCCATTATATCCGCTCCGAAAAAACAACAATAGTTTCGATTGCAACCCCATGACTTACATCTTATCACATCAACGTCGGGGGAAAATATTCAAAATGGATTGTCATTTTGCAAGAATTTGATTTGGGATTCATCAAATCCAAGTCAAAGAAGCATTTAGCTTCATTTAGCCTTGTGACCTTCCCTCTCGATAGTACCGCAACTACATTGGAACCATCTATTCCGTACGAGTCTCTCGTTTCCTCTCGATCGGATCATCCCATCCTTGGTATGGAGATTTCATCATTTATCTCCAAACCCAAAATTTTCGACCCAATACCGTTCTAAGCAATGATATTCGATACCAAGCCAAAGATTATCCGATCGCTTCGCCGATACACTTTACCGCCGTGGTGCTTCCGTACTTCATTTTAAGGAGGTGCCTCACTCATGAGGAGGCCGAAAAGTATTAAATTATTGCCATGTGCCGGGGCTTGTGGTGGAAATTTATCCGGATATGCTACAACGTTATAATATACTCCCGCCCGTTACTTCTAGCCCACTATTTTTCGAGATTATATCCTCAGTACGAAGTTGTCATGCATTCCGCATTTATGACCGTAAAATCCGTAAACTACAAGCGCCAATGCATCCTATTTGCCTCCGGGCCGGATCATTTATGAAATGGGGTATTGGACTTCATGACCTCGTAACCCTTTTTCCGGGGGGTATGGTTATATATTGTTGTACTTTTTGACTATTTTTACCAAATGGGCCGAGCGACGTCTACATTCAACAACACATGACAAACAACTGCAGATTTTTTTCTTTAACCACGTTATCGCATGGTTTGGGGTCCCACAGTTATAGTTACGATCATGGAAGCATTTTCGCAACCATATGATGTCCGAATTGACATCCAAGTTAGGATTGTCGCATGATAATTCTACTCCTTATTATCCACAATCAAATGGACAAGTTGAGGCTATTAACAAAATTCTTAAATGAATGCTTCAACGAATGATAGGAGTCCATAAAGCTAGAACCGGCACTTGATCTTGTACTCCGCCTTTGTGGGCGTATCAAACCTCGCTGAGAAACACAACCGTATCTATCCCTTTTCAAATGGTATGGTCCGGAAGCTATCTTACCAATCCAATGTGAAATATCATCGTTAAAAACTTGTGATAGACTTGTTACTTAACACCTCGAAGAAGAAGCGCGTCTCCTTAACCTCATCCATCTAGATGAAATGCGTCGTGAAGCCCAATTGGCCAACGAGCGCATAAGAGATGTATGAAGGTGCAATACGACAAAAAATTCCAAACCTCGCATCTTCTCGCAGGGCGACTTGGTCCTTCTTACGATCAAGAAGCCGATGTAATAGGTACAGGGAAATTCGAGCCATTGTGGCATGTCCCCTATATTGTCAAAATAGTTCTTGTTAAGGGTGCCTACGAGTTAGTTGATTATGATGGAATTCCATTGGCACAACGTAGAAATGGGTTGTATTTGAAACATTACTATGCTTAATCATGAGTGTATTAATTTTTTGTATTATATTGTTTATATGTTGTTGATTTGCATTCACTATCTTAATTTATCTCTTTATTTTCTTTCACATTAGTAATCGCTTTTAAATTTCATCGCCGTATGATCGAATCTTTGGAACCATTTGTTGGATATGCTGATGGTGCTAGTTGTAGTACGCAAATCTATCCTCTACAAATAAGTGGGCCATTTTCGCTCCGAACGACGAGTTAGTGAGTTTTCAAGGACGATTGCAGATCGACGAATAACATCGTTGAGTATAGCGTGTCGACCGAACTTCTCTCTCGATGCCATTTCATTTGGTATTAACCGCATAATCATAAGGTTAGACTCACAACTTGTACGAAGTAACCTCATTAGTATTTATACCGTTATTACAAATCCAACACTTCTTAGGATTGTTACTAAGAGTTCGACTTTAGGAGAGACATTTTGATTTCATTCAATATCAACACATTTCTAGAAATCAACACCATGAATCGATTCATTAGCTAATCATGTTTTAGATAGAAATTTGAGACATAGGTAAAGAAAACATCCACATCATTGAATAGGATTGCGCTTTAAACATAAGAAAAAATCTTAAAACATATGGATAGATAGTTATAGATTTTTTACAAAATTTGTGCCCAAGACACATAGGTCATATGACCTCAAAAATGTATGCAAAAATATCACAAGTAAACTAGTGGTGCTTGTGGTAACATGATATAGATCTAGAAATCCTACAGAGCAATCGCATCCAATGGTTAGAACCCTAATAGTGTGTCGTCATAGCCGCATGGGTAACTCTTCGAGCGAAATCCAGAATCCCGAAGGTTAATCCCTTTGCGTCGCTAAAAGCTCAGCTAGAGTTTCAGCCATACCAAGGTCTTGAAGGACTTCTCTCCCATCCCTCTTTGCTCTTCGGCATTCGCTCACGCTCTCGGTTCCTCTACCGGTTGAACGCGACCAATATCCGTATTACATCAAACATTTATTTTAGTCTTGGAAAGAAATCAAAACACAAAAACATTGTATAAACCTTATAAAAATAAAAAAACATGGTCGAATCATTCTTACCCATTACATGTCAAATACCGAGCGTCTTCTCTCGGTAATACAAGATCCGGATCTCCTCGTAAGTCGACACCTCGCGTATGCATATTCATCGATGGCGACGATCCTGCCACCGGAACTGTGCAAAGAACGTAGTCGAGAACACAACGGCTGATTTGCCTACATGCCGACCGATGAGTTCTACCCATCTCCACATATCAAGGATCTCAGACTAGACATATCCAATGTTACATGTTGTGGGTGCATCGCGGGAATCCGTTCCAAAGCGAAGGAGATGAGGATGGAACCATAACTAAAATTTTTTCTTCCTTCCTCCCTTTTTCTTAATTCGGCTTGTTCCTTTATCCGAGATAGAACAACTTCGCAGACCAATTGAAGACTATTGGCTCTAATAACTCTAAAGGTGCATATTGCATATATGATATGTAATACATGTAGTGTAATGGTGCCAACAAGTTTAGCGATCGTGAAAATGATGGTTCTCGAAGTTGCAACTCTCAACATCCCGTATATTTATTTTCCCACTTTTCTAGGTTATGACCCCCCGGATAGCAATACCGCATAACATAATCCCTCACCGTCTCTCCTCCAACGATAGACCTTGTGAGAGAAATGGGCAACCCTCTCCTCGACAAACCCGTGAGAAAATACACATCCTCAACTCGTTATGGACAACACTTCTGATTTTTTATGTGAAATGCCTCTATCGCATCCCATGCTCTTCGAACTAAGAACTCTAAGAGTTCTATTTGTTGCCTTATTCCCGACAATTTGAAGTACTTAAGTAGCCCGACCTCTTAAGGCTCTTACAATACCTAGATAATTCAAGGCAATCATATCTTGTTCTTCATGTTCTCTCTTTCTCTCCATGTAATCATCATTATAATCCGATGGAAAACTTGAAAATCAACCATAAGATCCATTAGATACCATTCATTGCAAAAAAAAAAAGGCAAATTTTTTGGACACATCATGAAAACCAAAAACTTTGAATCGGCGCCAACGCACTCCCCGGGCCGAGACAATGCATCGCACATGTAGGTACCCCTTCATCGTACTCGCTACGCAACGTAGGTTTCGACATTCATGGGTGCGTTGCCCTCATTTTGGGTAGAATTCCCACCTCTGTGGGCCTCAAACCCTAAAAAACTTCCAAGAAATTGGAATGAAATGAATACCGAAAGAAAGAGGAGGTTCATGACACTAACTTGGATCAAATGGCGACGAAATATGTCCACGTAAACGATCACAATCAACGACTAAAGTTCGGGAAAACCAAAGTCCGCAGCTCCAAAATGCAAATGGTAACTATGGAATGGTAAAAAAGAATAGTGAAACTACTTTTTAGTAGTCATTAATTATTTTCAAGTTAAATTTATTACATAACTATTGTTTTATTATGTTTTTATAATGAAATGTATTTTTTAATCCATTTGATGTTGTTCTCGAATACGGGAATACAAGTGATGAATAGATTAGTCCCTTGGGCAGATTTACTAAAGAATGACTTGACCACAAAGCATAATTTTTCTCCTTATTTTTCTAGCTTTGTTAAAAACGAAAAGGATTTGAAGCGCACTTTTATCTCTTTTTGAGCTTCAATAATAACAAAAAAGGAACCCCTAGAGTCTTCTTTCAACTCTTTTCGTACTTCGATAATGTGAAAATATTGTCTAGAACTTGTCTTCTTTCAAGCTTGTTAAAGTAAATGAATTGATATCTACTCGCATAAGTTTAACCCCTTTTCCAGACCGAGATGGATTATTTACAAAAAGGAATACCTTGGTTAAACATGACCAAAGAGGTTCTCTCGTATATTATTTTACACTTTTTTTCGTATCGTAGTGACAAATTTACTTAAAAAATTACTTTTGGATTTCTTCATCCCCTTTTCGCACTCTCTAAAATATGAAAAAGGACCGGGCTATCACCGTCGTTAAGCTCGTTAAAACATAAAATAGCGACGGCTTGTCGACGGCGGACAAGAATCGAGTTTCATTCATAGAAGTGGACTCCGTTAAATACGAACAGATATACTTTATTCAATTCGAAGGGTTGAATTATAGATCAAGAAAAAATGTTATCCTCCAAGCTTGTCAAAAAATAAAGAGGTACTTGTCGACAAATGACCTAGGAAAATTTGGGAAAAGTAAGTAAAGTTTCTTTTTGGTAGAAAGTCGCTCTTGAACATGACACTTCTTTCACTCCATGTCCGTGACTCCGTTTGGGTTGGGTAATCATCTTGACTCGGCTCATTCACACCTATGGTTCATCATACCTTCACTTCAGTTTTGGGTCATCGTCGCCAACTCATCACACTCGTTGCCGATATGTTCAAGAGAAGTCATCTAGTGATTAAAAACTCATCCATCTACAATACTCGTAAACCTTCATTTTCATGACCATCATCCATGAAAATTGCTCTATCAAGTAACAATTCTTGTCTCCGAAATCGCAACTCCCGTTTTCCATAAGGTGACTTCCTCGATAACAAATAAATATCCAGGAAGTTCACTTTGTAGCATCGTGATTCCTTGCTCATGAGGCTTGTTATAACATCGACAAGATCCTCGCTTCCGGACCTTCGACTCAAAAGATTTTGTTTGGTGTTCGACATCAAATCATCTATTCATTCCTTACGAAATGTACCGCGCACTTTGAGGACCATTTTCATTAATGGTGGTTCTCTCGCGTTTGTTAACAACTCACATCATTGGATGGTAATCAAACGAGGTTCCTTTCCATGTTCGACGACAAATCATATATTCGCATGGCTAGACTTGTACCTGGGCAAATGATCGAGCGGAACGAGATAAGAAGACCTCGCATCTCATTTCATCCATCCGTCATGCATTTCAGGATTGTTATACACATCATCCGTACGATGACCTTACACAAATTGTCATCCAAACATGGGCCTATATCCGTAGGCATAATCAGATTCCAGGCAAAGTTCCAATGTAGACGACTTTTTGAATTATGTACATGTTATTAGATTGTTTTATGTGTCGATTATGGGAATGCATACCCTCAACGATTATGATCAATAGATGATATATCATGATGAAATTTATTGTAATATTGATGCAGGTGACCATTCTACTTCGTTTCCAGGCTCATCACAAGCAGTAAAGCATATCAATCAAATGTTCTTATTATTTGGATCTCATGCTTTAGGGGAAATTGTTATAGGTCAATTTGGGCATCATTCCCAATGACCCGGTTAATCGGGCATCATCTATAGGACCAATGATCAAGGGTCTATCATTCCTTATTATTTTAGTTGCTACATGCCCTAAGACAAGAAACAAGACAAATCAAGCAAGATCTTCATCACAAAGGTTTCCATGGTTTGGAAGCGAAGTTATTTTAGCATGTGAGAGCTCACCAACGCAGCTCTAAGAGCCCTAAGTGCATTGCATATGTAGGTAGCCCCATGCAAGGATGATTTGCAAAGCACTTCCCGACATTCACAAAGCGTTGGTCACATTGGGAGCGAAATTCCCTAATTGTTTCAGAATCTCCACTTGGCCGTTGCATTCTAGAAGAGTTCACATGGTCAAGATTCAAATCCAGGTGTCCATTTGACATCTACATGAATGGAAACATGTCTTGCCTATTTTTGGAAAGCTATTGATTGAAAAAACCTACAAGCTCATCTATAAATTGAACATAGATCTAAGTGTTTGAGAAGGAAGAATTTGAGTAGAGAAATACCGGAGAATTTTCAATTGAGAGCTTTGGGTTTGTGAAGCTACCGTTGGAGATATTTATGCGTCGTGATGAGACTTGGGAACTTTGCTGGAAGGTCACTTCAAATCAATCACTAGGTTGTAACCTCTCCTTCTATCATCAATAAAGAGTACTTCTTATTTTTCCCTACATGCATCTATGTTAACTTTGATTTTCCATATTGTAAGATCTTGGTTGATGAATGTAGTTTATTCTCTACTCGCTTTAGATAACTATCTTGAATAGATATCTATATTATTTCATCTTCTACTATTTCCCTGCCATTCTTCGCAGGAAGCATTCATCTCACAAACCGCTTAAACTTGAAGTCATAATGTTTACGAAGGAGTCATTTGGAAGTGACTAAACAAGTAAGCCTCCAATCCTCTCGTGTATCTATTCCGAGTTAGAAAAAATGGTAGTATAGTCTTTCACCTATTGTTCTAGACTAGCACCCGTCTAGGGAAGCATAATTTATCCGTAGATTCACTCCGTGCCCAAAATCAAGCACTACTGGAGAATTTCTCCTTAGTTCTAAGTGTTTTAGTCTCCTCGATTTTATTTATAAATCCACCCGCAGGGCCGTTACACATAAATATTATACTTTTTCAGAGCTTAATTTGCAAATGTATGCTGAGTTGAACAGCAGGGGTATTTTTCCTTCTCTACCGTGCCCAACGCAACCTTAGATCGGACACAACATGGCAGAGCACTATCTCCCTTCCAAGCTCGCGTTGCGTACATTGTCTCCCCTTGGAGACCTTGTTGACCCCTCGAAAGTGACCAAATTCCTCGACTTGACTTTTGCAACTTGCTTCAAACTTTTGCTTTGCCGTCGCGTTCGAAAAAGTTTGATGCTCAATTGACCGTTGACTCTATATAATTATTCCTCCTTTTACGAAATTTGTTCAATGTTTATTTAGAAAAGTTTTTCTTTATCATCGACAAGTTGATTTCAAAGTATTTTTTATGGTCGCATTAAGAATTATTTTCTTTCGAAATAGGAAATTGTCGTAAAATCTTTCATTTCCTTGACACGAGAAATTGTTGCTGAAATCTCATTAGTCCAAAAGAAATTGTTGTATTCTTCGTTTCTCGAAAGTAAAAAGCATTTGAATTATTGATATAGCTATGCACCTAGTTTCATTTATGCATTCATAACATTAAGGAAACTAAAAGAAAAACTTACATTTGCATGTAGGATTGTGTGTGTTTTGCAAAAGGAACATTAGGAAATCAGCATTTAGCTTGTGATTCATTGATTTTTCTTTTGTTCATTGATTTGTTTCGCTTCACAAGCTATTTTCTCTCTTTTCCTTAGTAGCTAGGTTCTTCATTGAAAAAGCTAAAACCGAAAGTTTGTTTATCATTCTTAGCTTGCATTTTTAGTAATTTCATATACATCATCGTGGTGAACTCGAAAGGCAAATTATACAAGATCAACATAAAATAAATCTCACTTACTTAACAATGCATTGGAACCTTAACGATAATACTGATAACAACTGAAGCAGACGTGTTCCAGCTTCTTTCGTGAAACATAGCAACTATCCTTAACTGCTTGCGATACATTCCGAGTGTGATACCTCACTCCACGTACGTAAGTATATCATAAATTGTCCGCGGTACTTTCGGGTATATTGGGCGTTGTTGGGCGCACGATAAGTATAAAGGGTGCTCTCACCGTGCGGTTTCGGCAGACGACGAATCCCTAATACTTCGACTTCAGCTCCACGTACCTTCGGGTATATTTGGGAGGACAATTTTTAGGTGCTATCCATCCATAGTGAACCGAGTTTTGAAATTGTGACACAACGAACACAACATTCGGGGAGATTACCCCGCCTGTGGCTTCTTGGTTCGGTCAGAGGTATTCTTGCCAGCTCAAAGTTTCTTGGTAAACCTTTGCCTCTATTGTCTTTTTTTGACATTGTTTTGACAAAAATAAATCAAGAATTTGTATGTAGAAGAACACAATCCCACCTCGTCAGATTAGCTTTAAAACCACCTTGACCACCGGTTACTTTCCGTAGCGAAGGCTGTCACGATCTCGCCGAATCACAATCGTATTTCGGCGAAACATCATCATTTTCAACCACAGCTCAAATTTAATGGCCATTATCCTGGGTCTACGCCCATCGTTGTCAAACAGCCTCGCCACCACCCGTGGTCATGTTCCATTCAATCGTGTCAGACCATACCCTCCCGGAACCGACGTTGTTCAATTAAAATTGATCCGCATCCTATTCTCTTCTTTTCTAGCATATGAATCCCCAAGTCGACAACAAAACGTAATAGTTCCTAACTTGGTCACCCCACAAATTTCTGAGCCACCGAAACTCCTACATCAAGCACAACAATCGTCGTTAAAATATATTTTTTAGTCCATAGCGGCTAAGTTCATCCTTTCGGTTTAATCGCCATTGAAGAAATCCCACAACTCGATGCACCTTTTAAGTCCAACCCATTTTGGAATACTTTACCCGTACCTACTTTTTCCTCAATCGTTCTTAGCATCTTGTTTTGTTATCCTATTTCATTCGGCCTTCGTTGATTTCAGAGAGTATACATTTGGTCATACAACCATGCCCAAATTTCCACATCTTCGTTGGGTTTGGTTATTCCAATTACGCGCCCTACCCTCGCTACTTTCAGCTTCATGTTCAAACTCACTAGAATCATATTTTTCGACATGGTGGCCCTCCCTTCGGTCCCAATAGGCTACAAATCATTGTCCTCTGCTGGAATCTTCTGCACATCTTCAAGACCATGGTCTTACCAATGTCATCATCTGGTGTTTTAAAAGATAGTCCTATAGTTATAACTCTAATCCACTTGATTCATTACATCCTATCATCAAGGCGATATCAAGTCTATCCTTATGGGTCAATTCCTTCAAGTACCATATCAACTAGATCTCTGATTTTCGGAGAATGTTTATTTTTCTGCCTTATTATCCTCCTTATGTCAGAGAAACCTTTGCCACCCAATGACACCAACAATACTTTGGTCAAACTAATGTTGACATGAAATACTTGGTTAACAACTTTAATTGCTCTATCCAACCAAGTTAAACCAAGCAGTACTTGAATAATAACTGTTCAACCTATTAACTTAAATTTCATTACCACTTATTATATCATATCTATACCTTGTTAATAGTAATCAAAATATACATCAAACTTATCATAAAAGGTGCCTTCTAATTTTCAATATCATCAAATGTTGGGTCCACAGACCAAATACTTTGTATAATTTACAACAACCTGTAGACATTAGGATCATTTATTCACAAGTCAGGTAACATTTTATGGGTGTCGAACATTAAACCTGCATATACATATCAACTAACCAATTAATAATAAATTTGAATATATAATCCCATATGTTATCCACCGGAGATTCTCCTGATCACAGCACAATTATTTCTAGTCATGCATATTTTCAAAAACATTCTACCATTGATCATCACATGCGAATAAATCAATTGCATGTACACATTAAACCACAAAATTCATACATAAGGAACACGATGGAATGGGAAAGCTTAAAGAAAACCCCAAATATCTCATATTATATTTCATAGAGATCATGTAAATAAATCACTACAAAGCTCCTCACAAGCTTCTTTTGCAAGTATAATCTCCACTTGCTAATAATTGTGCCCGACGCAAATCATGCAATTGATCTTTTAAGGTTGTACTTCAGTTTGCTAAGCTTTCATCGCGCAATCCTTGTCAAGTACCAGGATGAGAATTAATTGATTTCTAAATAAGTTACCATGTTAAAGATTACAGGCATCTCTAATGCTGTTGATGGAACCAGCATCATTTATGGTCATAACTCAGTCACACTTGCCCTTCACCTATCTTTGCACCCGCCTCCATCAAATTGTCCATGCATCAAGTTAACTGATGTATTATTTAGTTGATTAATGAGTTTATACCAGGTGAATTAATTAATAATTAATTCACACCACTCTCACTAATTGTATCAATCGCAATAAACTAGCATAACAGTTCAAACAGTTTTTATCATTAAACCAACACAACTCCATTAACTTCCTCAATCTGAATTCACCTAAACTTCATCAATATTCTAATCGAAGTATTCAAAGTAATAGCTCATCAACCTCGTGAATACACCTTTTCCGTCACTCGCGGTTAACATCTGGGTGCACCCTTAAACTGTAAAGTTCCAAGAGAATAAGATAATGTTTAGAGTCCAAATATTATTAAGAGCTAATAATATTTCACATATCTATTTTTAGACCGGCAATCTAAAAAAATAGATTCCGCCCAATATGTCTAAAAATAGAAATCCATATATTTTTCCAACTCGACCAACCATCCACAAATAGCATCCCGCAACTTATAGAACATGATCCATATGTCTAAAAATAGACTTTGCGACAAAAATCACTCCGTGTGGCCCCACCTAGTTTAGGTGATCACTTTCCAACTAGGATCGTGAAAGATGTTTCCAGGATGCCTCCTTCATTGTTTCTTGCTGCAGTATTCAACACAACATACACTAATTTGGGTTATAAGGTTGGTGACGTACCCCCTTTGCTACCTACAAGCGCAAATTCTCAAACTTCATATCAACTTACAAAGAACATATCCAATTTTTTGTCAACATAATTCACAAGCATTTCCGTTATGCAAAACAACCCCTATCAGGGTTACCAAAGATCAAATTCCATATGTTGGTGCTCAAATACCTTTTTCCCAAGCAATTCCATCTTACCCTCGCTATGCTCAACCCGACCTTAATAGACAGCTTCTCTTTTGTTGCAACCTTTGGAATTACCATATTTAAATCGGTTAACCAATGATCCTATCAATTATGCTCCTCAAGGGTCAAAGGACACCTCATAAATTACCCTCCGACAATCCTAAATTCAATGGGAACCCTAGAGAAGATCCATCAACTCATGTTATGACTTATCATTTATGGTGTTCATCAAATTCCTTAAATGATGATTCTCGTTCGTTACGTCTTTTTTCCAAAGCAGTAATGAATACAAAACCGGCTAAAATGGTACATCGAGTTACCTAGAGCTTCTTTCGATAATTTCACCGCCTTAGCTATTGTATTTTTGATCAATTTCTAGTTACCGATCGACTTAAACCCGGAACAGTAACCTTGACCAACTTCCAAATAGAGTAATGCTACTCACATTTCGTATCATATTCATGAGTGGCGTTACCATCTACGAATGGTTAAGACATTTGTTCCCGATCACCCCTTTCGTCGAATGAAGCTCATTAAGTCACCGTTACCATCTATAACTAAGGATGTGGCTAAAGGTGGCATCGTCACATAAGAGCAAGTATCGCTCGTGCCCAATATTTAGATTTGATTTATAGTCACCGGCACGCTCTATGAAAAAATCCCAAATGCGCCGCGATCTAATTTCAATGTTCCTCAAATAAAGGACTCTCATGCCGTAGACAAATTGATAGGCACCGCAAACACACACAACACTACTCGCATCTGATCCCCGCTTCCTACTTCCGAAATTATTGTCGTGTCATTTAATAGCAAAAGTGACAAGCAACCGGGAAGTAAGAAAAAGGGGAAATCAAAGAAAAAGAAAACTTCTAACCCGTTGTGAACGATCATATGATTAATCGTCCGGACCACAATAACCTCATTATCCATGCATAACCGTAACGAGGAACATTTGTTAGGGATTGTCCTCACCGTGCTAAAGTCTCAAAAATCATCAAGACTTCTCATGCATCACTCGGTAAGGACAGACCAATTTCCAAATCCGGACACAAATTTGGTTGCTACGGATTCACTTCTTAGTTCCCAAGTGTTAATGTTACCCCCCACAAAACCTTTACAAGATATTTTGGTGTTGACGTGGAATAAAGACTATGAATCAAGCCACCGATCAACCTCCATTATTCCCGACAAAGAATCCATCTAATGAATCAATATCACCTCCTTTATTCTTGAATTGACGATTAAGCCACCAAAGGGAGTAATTCATAAATTGACATATAATCCTCGAGAAAGAGCCGCAAAAAATTATAATATAGTTGAAGATTTGGCTCAACTCTTTAACTATCTCCATTCTTGAGGTATTACAAAATTTTCCCTCCCGTAAGCAGTTTATTGCTTCCGCCATTGGTGGAATTTATCCGAATAATTCTAATCTTGTTGTCTTTAATCATATGGTTCATGTGCCAATTACCCGTAGAATTGGCATTCTCCATATAATTAAATGTTCTCAATCACCTTGTTCATCGCACTATTATTGATGTGGGAGCATCCACATGCATTATGTATCTCGTTAGCCCCCTATAAATTTTTGCCAAGAAAACGGGGGCTAAAATTGTCGTTGAGCCTTCAAGGAATGCATTTCTCCTCGAAAACACAAATACTCTCCTTGAAGCCTCCATGTGTCTTTATCCTTTGATAAATTCCCTCGCCGATTTCCATTATAAAGCCTCTCTTCTCGTTGACGAAGAAATGCCCAAAGGCCCCCTTTTCCCCTCTTATTTCATTCCCCTAAGCCTTTGTTTTCTATCCCCTCTCGTTCCCCCCTCGCTATTCCCCTTCTTACCCTTAAAATATCCCCAAGTTCCCCTTTAAATTCTACCCTTACCCCTTTGATGGCCATTTTCCCCCTCTCCTTATTCCTCTATCGTTACCCTTCCCCAACCCTCAAATTTCATTTAAATGGGTTAAAATCCACTTTTTGACCTTATTATAAGGCCTAGCCCCTTTTCCGCCAACCCTTAACCACTTCCCACATGCCCGTGCATCGGGACCAAGCGCTTAAGTCCCAAGCGTCAATCGCAATCTAAGCCCGTGTGCACAAATCCTTTGTAATCGTCAAAACTCCGATGCGATTTATTTCTAACGATGGGCGTCCGTGATGTGTTCCACACCATTGATCTTCCGGGCGAGATCCGACGCAAGTGGAGCGCCAATCGCACCCCCCCCGCCCATCGCAATCGCAACATGTTGTGTGTGCCCTCCGATCGGTCCATCGCAAATGATTGCGATGCGATTGATCGCAAGTTCTTCTCCCGATCCTCCGATCACCTTCTCCACCGTCGATCTCCCGCCCGATCTGTCGCCCGCCGCTCAATCGCAAACCCTCTCCGATCGCAAATACAAATCTCACCTGCCGCCCCGATTGCACCGCCGATCCACTCCCCTCTCCACCGTCGATATCCCCGCCTAAATCGGATGTCCCAACATTCATCGCTCCTTCCACCTAATCGCAATCACAATGTTTATCGGGAGTCCCCTCGATTTTTCCATCGCAAAACTTGCGATGCGATTGATCGCAACCTTTTCCGATCGCAGGTCCCCTCCGATCGTCGTTACCCCCGACCGCATCCCCACCGTTGATCCGTCGCTGGGATCGAACGGCCGCCGCTCAATCGTGTCCCGACTTCTGATCGCAATCGCAAGTCTTCTCCATGCCTCCCGATTGCAACAATTCAATCTCGTCCGTCCATTCAACCCGAAATCCGACGGGCCATCGCTCAATCGCAAATCCCTCCGATCGCAATCGCAAGTCCCGTCTCCCGTCCTCCGATTAGAACCCCCGATTACATCTCGACTGTTCATTCCTCCCGCATTGACGCTCATCGCTCAATCGCGTCCTCACTCCCAATCGTAATCGGAACTTGTTAAAAGTGTGTTGCGATCCATTCCCACTCTGATTTGCGATTGCGATTGCATTCGGTCCCACATCCAAGGGCTCCGCTCCCTTGTTTGTTGGTGATTTCCTCGTTATCCGCCCCAAAGTTAATTTTTGGGTTTTTATACCGTTAATCATTTCTCTCGCCGCTTTGCATCCTTTCATTGTTTCTTCCATCGTCCTGCCACCATTCCTCCGCCTTTCGCAGCATTTTCTCCGCCACCGAAGCCTAGGCTTGTAAC
Organism: Pinus albicaulis; assembly: GCA_034641835.2. Classification (NCBI taxonomy): domain Eukaryota; kingdom Viridiplantae; phylum Streptophyta; class Pinopsida; order Pinales; family Pinaceae; genus Pinus; species Pinus albicaulis. The sequence goes on along the minus strand of JAXQQM020072303.1, from coordinate 144,370 downwards.
AGTTCATTCCATTAAGGGCTGCATACGCACAGAAGGTATATTCATCATTTTCCCGTCGAATGAGCAACGAAAGGATTCGCAGGGAGATTAATGCTTATTATTGATGAAATTTATGTTTAATCCCGCAATTCATGAAAGGCGCAGCGCCTTTGGAAGAGCAAGAACACTCGTGTAAAGTCTTATCCGTGTTAAATATCAAAGAAAGCATCGATGTACGCCTTCCTCGCAAGAAAACCTCCATGCCTTCGAGCCCCGAGACAATTAAATACACCGACCGGGCTCATTTAAGACAACAGTGTGCCAGCTTAGGAGGAATGGAGAAACCGTGCGTATCTTTCTACCGCTCATTTATTCAAGGATAGTGCAGCTCCAAGCACCGTAAAGGACCCCAAAGAAATATCCGAGGTCGATCTCGCCCGACAGACTCCCTGCATGCATTACGTAGTACATGCACACTAAAACCATTAAGTGGTATGGGCGTGAACATTTCCGCCTTACCGTCTTAATGGGACTCATTTATTTGCTTATCTACTCGCCGTTTTCTTCCTCTTCTCCTATAAGAAATCCCCGAGAACATAATGTAAGGTTGTTGTTCGCCTGTTGGGCATTTGCCGTTAGAGGAGTTCATTCCGACCGTTAGAACAGCCTTGGGAGGGAGTAGCAAGAGTAGTTGTATGTAATAGCCCTCGGGGTGAGAAACTGACCGTAACAACCATTGAGCTATATTGTACATGATCGGTTTTGCATCAATTAATCAAAAGCACATTTGCACAGACCCGGTCTATTACTACCGGTGATGTTTTTCTCATGTTGTCATATATTACATTTTCATATTGTTTCATTTTCTTCGGTAGCAATATATAACATAGGATTCACCCTTGTTAGGTGCCCTATGTTTCCTCGCTTCCTCCCTACCTTTATGTTTTCTACTCTATGTGCTATTTGAGTAAAATCACTAGTTTAACCAAAGCAAGTAACGGATGTTATTGCCTCGTTGGCCGATGTATGAACTTGGGGGTTTGCTACTTGGATGTTTCTTAGTCAAATTTATCTCTGCTTTTTCCCTTGGAGTTGCTGTGTGCGGCATCCGGAGTTAAATGACCTCTCGTCCGATCGATATGAAGTCCCTATGTTCCCCTTTTGAGAGCCGCCTTAGAGTAAGTCCAAGCAGGTCCTGAGCAAAATGACCTCTCGACCTCGATCTATAGACATCAATTGGGTTGTTCTCCTTCTTTCACTTTCCTTCCTTAATGTTCCACCCCACCCTCTAATCTAAAGATCCTTTAGTATTAGATGACTTGCCCTTTTGAAAGCCTCGACTAATGGTTGGCAAGTAATTCTCCTTTCATGAATCCATAGCCCAATGGATGGCACTTTTCTTGACCCATCCTCTTTGCCGAAACATCTTGTCAGCTTCCTCGTTCCTTTTCTCCCAATACTTTCTAAGTCTATGATCTCATAACCAACTCCAAGAACCCCCCTCCAACCAAATCATTTAAAACCCCCTCTCGTGCTCATAACTAGCCTAATATCTCATCTCGAGCTTCAAAGACATACCATTCTTTGTTTTATTGGAGAGATCCCTCTCCCAGTCCAGGAGGGCTAGATCTCAGCCCCAAAGTGGTTTGATGTTGTCTTATTCTTTTGGTATTGCCAAATCTACCAAAACATAGGAACCCCAACATAATGGCGACTCCGCCGGGGGATGCACTTTTCGCCGCCCTTCGATTTGGTAAACCACCGTGGTGGAAAGTAAGTTGCAAATCATCCACCTAACGACTCCACAATTCCCCGAATGATTAAAAGGCTCCATAGGTGATCAACAGCACTCGATTATCTGGTTTCATGAATCCACTGAGACTATGTCGCATTACAACATCATCCATGCCGAAGACCAAGCCACGTTCACGAGAAGGAAGACCTGACCTGGCAATGTTCCCGCATTTTATGGCAGTGGTGTCAAAGATATAATTTTCTAGCACGGCGTGTAATTGAGGGTAGAGGACCTTCCAGGGCCGTTCTCCTCAAATTTCTAATATGGACCCGTGATCAAGAATTTTTTTTTAGAGCCGGTGGTAGAGAGGTATGAGGCCGAGATTGAACTTTTGAATCCCGCGGAGATATCATACGAGTTCAGACCCGAGGGCCTTTTTGGAAAGTCTCCCCCGCCCCCCTAAAAGAGAAATTTCGCCGCTCTTTGAAATAGAAGAAGAACGAGGATCCATTTTTCATGAGCCACACCGAATATGTAGTGGAAAATGAAATAATTGAAGCTACCCAGACGTAGACAACCTACCGCCTGCGGCGGTGCCTAAAAGAAGATGCGGCATCCGTGTTCGGCTGGATCTCGGCAGAGGTACATGGAGGCCCCATCGTTCCTGATGTCTTAACTGGATCCTTAGCACGCGTATTCGCCAGGGATGGTCACTACTAATGGTGACCATAGTTTTGAAGAACCATATGCAAAGCACCGTGGTTATCTCTCGATGTAGCTGCTCATATCATTTTTCACTACCGCTTGATTGGTTGCATTGGCACTATTGTATCACCTAAAGTATCGTAGATTTCCATGAGTGAGGTAGGTGAAACAAGCTCAATAAAGCTCACCGTGAGCATGTAGTTAGTTATTTAATTTCGCAAAGTCCAACAAGCTTCCATTTTCGCCTAACTCGGCTTGACTGCTTTTCAATTTCCGTCTTAGAATGTAGAGAAGAAACCTCGCTAGATGCGCCTAATCCTAGCGTATAGTAGTGTAGGTAGAAAGAAACATGTGAGACCAAAAGTATAATCTGGTCTCATGGAGTAATAAGGGTAGAAGTAGAATAGGGTTATTTTCCCGTTTGTAAAAAATTGATGATGTAAAGCGCTCCTACAAGTCTAAATGCACCCAAGAAGAAAAATGCCAGAATATAGTGTGGGTAGGTGGTTGTATGGGAGAATTTTACCGTTGATATGTTGTCTTCATAATATTGTGGCAAGTATGATATAAAGAAAGAAAAATATGGCTTATAGCAAAGCAGCGTCCGGCCTACACCAAGAGATCATTTTCGGAATTCTTGACTCCTTCAAGAAGCCATCCCCATGTGGAGCCACCGTTAGCCCCCTATAAATTTTCGCAAGCAAACGGGCTAAATTATTGCTGGAGCCTTCAAGGAATGTATTCGAAAACACAGCTCTCCTTGAAGCCTCCATGTGTCTTTATCCTTTGATAAATTCCCCTTTGCTGATTTCCATTATAAAGCCTTCGTTGACGAAGAAAATGCCCAAAGGCCCCCTTTTCTCTCTTATTTCATTCCCCAAGTTTCCTTTTTTTTTTTTTTTCATCCCTCTTTGTCTCTGCTATTCCCCTTCTACCTTCACCCCAAGTTCCCTTGAATTCTACCCTTACCCTTGGATGCTTATTTCCTCTCTCTTATTCCTCTATCGTTACCCTTCCCCAACCCCTCAAATTTCATTTAAATGGGTTAAAACCCACTTTCCGACCTTTTTATAAGGCCTAGCCCTTCTCCACAAACCCCTTAACGACTTCCCACACATGCCCGTGCGTTCGGGACCAAGCGCTTAAGCTCCAAGCGCTAATCTCAATCGGAAGCTCCGGGGCAGTGCACAAACTTTGTAATAGTCAAAACTCCGACGCGATTTATTTCTAACGATAAGTCCGGCGATGCGTTCCGCACCGCTCATCTTTCCCATGGAGATCCACGTGCAGAGCGCCAATCGCAGCTCCCCGCCCATCGCAATCGCAACATGTTGTGTGTGCCCTCTCGATCGGTCCATCGCAATGATTGCGATGCGATTGGATCGCAAGTTCTTCTCCCCCGATCCTCCGATCGCCTTCTCCACCGTCGATCTCCTCGCCCGACCGGACGGCCGCTCGTCCGCAAACCCCTCTCCGATCGCAAGCCGCAAGTCTCACCGTTGTCACCCCGATCGTCCTCCGATCCACTTCTCCACCGTCGATATCCCCGCCAAATCGGATGGTCCAACATTCATCGCTCCTTCCGCCTAATCGCATCGCAATGTTTATTGGGAGTCCCCCGATTTGTCCATCGCAAAACTTGCGATGCGATTGATCGCAACCTTCTCCGATCACAGTCCCCTCCGATTGCTCCGATCTCCCAATTGCTGTTACTCCCCGACCGCATCCCCACCGTTGATCTGCTCACACGGACGGTCAACGCTTAATTGCGTCCCGACTCGACTAATCGCAAGTCTTCTCCGCGCTCCTCCCGATTGCATTTTCCCCGATTCAATCTTGCCTCGTCCATTCAACCTCGCGATCCGATGGTCATCGCTCAATCGAAAATCCCCTCCGATCGCAATCGGCAAGTCCTCGTCTCCCGTCTTTCGATTGTGAACCCCCGATTACATCCCGAACGTTCATTCCTCCCGTATCGACGCTCATCGCTCAATCTCATCCTCACTCCCCATCGCAATTCCAACTTGTTAAAAGTGTGTTGCGATCCACTCCCACTCCAATTTGCGATTGCGATTTCTCGTACCCGGTCCCACATCCAAGGCTCCGCTCCTTGTTTGTTGGTGATTTCATTTGTTATCCGCCCAAAGTTAATTTTTGGGTTTTTATACCGTTAATCATTTCTCCCCCGCTTTGCATCCTTTCCATCGTTTTCGCCACTCTGCCCCGCCACCATTCCTCCGCCTTTCGCATTTTCTTCCGCCACCAATCGGGGTTCCCTGGCATGTAACAAAGTTCATTCTAATAAGGGCTATCATAACATATAGAAGGTATATTTCATCATTTTCCAGCGAATGAGTAGAAAGGATTAAGAGTGAGATTAGCTATTATCGATGAATTTATAAGCCAGATCCGCAATTCAAAGGAAAGGCTAATGAAGGAGCAAGAACACTCGTAAAGCCCATTCATGTTAAATACCAAAGTACTCTTCTGGCATGTACGCCTTCCCAAAGAACCGATGCCTTTCGAGCCCCGAGACAATTAAATACACTAATTTAAGCTCATTTAAGACAACAAAAGAATGAGAGAGGAATGAGAACCGTGGCATCTTTCACTCAGCTCATTTATTCGAAGGCTAGCCGCAGCCCATCGAAAGGACCCCAAAGAAACATCCGAGGTCGATTCCCGGGCCGATGAGACTCCCGACAGATTACGCAAGAGTACATGCAATAATCGTTATAGTGCTGTCAAGTGCATGGGCGTGAACACTTCTCGCCTTACCTGCCTTAATGAGACTCATTTATTTGCCGTTATCTACCGTCGTTTCTTCCTTCTTCTTTCTCCTATAAGAAATCCCCGAGAACATAATGTAAGGTTGTTGTTCAGCTTGTTGGGAATTTCCTATTAGAGGGATTCATTCCGACCTAATAATCTTGGGAGGGAGAAAGTGAAAGTAGTTGTATGTAATAGCTCGGGAGGAGAAAGTCCGGACTATAATGCCTATTGAGCTATATTGTACATGACCGGTTTTGCATCAATTAATCCAAAGCACATTTCACAGACCCCGTCTATTACTACCGGTGATGTTTTTCTCACGTTGTCATATTACATTTTCATATTGTTTCATTTTTCTTCTCGGTAGGCAATGTATAACATAGATTCACCCTTCTTAGGTGCCCTATGTTTCCCCCCTCGCTCTCCCTACCTTTATGTTTTCTACCTCTATGTGCTATCTAAGAGTAAAATCAATGGTTTAACCAAAGGCAAATGGATGTTATTGCCTGGCCGGCTAATGTATGAACTTGGGGTTTGCCGCTTGATTTTTCTTAGTCAAATTTATCTCTCGTTTTTTCCTCGAGTTGCTAAAGCAGAATCGGAGTTGGAATGACCTTCCGGTCCGACCTATAAGTAGTCCCTATGTCTCCCTTTGAGAGCTTCCTTAGAGTATTAGAGTGTGTCCAAGGTGTCTGAGTTAAATGACTTCGACTCGATCTATAGACAAACAAATTCTGGTTGTTCTCCTTCTTCACTTTTCCTTCCTTAATGTTCCACCCCACCCTCTAATCTAAAGATCCTTTAGTATTAGATGACTTTTCCTTTGAAAGCCTTGACTAATGGTTGCAAGTAATTCTCCTTTCATGACTCCATAGCCCAATGGATGGCACTTTCTTGACCCATCCTCTTTGCCGAAACATCCTCGCCGCTCTCGTTCCTTTTCTCCCAATACTTTCTCGCTCCATGATCTCATAACCAACCTGCATACCCTCCAACCAAATCATTTAAAACCCCTCTCGTGCTTCATAACTAGCCTAATATCTCATCTTGAGCTTCAAAGACATACCATTCTTTGTTTTATTGGAGAGATCCCTCTCCGGTCCAAAGAGGCTGGTCCAGGGGCCCCAAAGTGGTTTGATGTTGTTCATCTTTTGGTATTGCCAACCGCTAAAACATAGGAACCCCAACAGTATCTAACCTGGGGCTTGGCTCACCGCGATGATCACAATCATCAACGACATTGAAGGCTTTTTGATGAAAAGAACATATAAACCTTGTGGTATTATGAATAACCCGCAAGTTGAATTAGGGGAACAAAGAACAAGAAGTATTACGAGGTTGTTGACGCGACCCCTTTACTATAATAATATTTTACTTGGAAGACCATGGGTATATGAAATGACTACCATTGTTTCTATATATTTTAGAATGATTGCCTTTCCACATAAAGGTACAATCATAGTCATTAATCAATTATCCTTTTTTTTTCCTTCACTTCGCAGTAACTCAGAAGCATTCCGTTTCACTTCTACCCCAACTAGAAATTCAAAACATTGGTGTAGGACTCTTAAAGGATTCCACTCTTATAGGAACTTGCATTACCGCCGCCGCCAATGACGCTTTCGTAGAAATTGCAAGCATAGAGACCTGCCACATGATCTCTTACACTTTATCCGGCTTAAGGAAGAGTACGGGGTGTGATTCCAATATTATTTCTACGTTGGATGATGTTTTAATCGCTCAACCCTCTTGAGCTACAATAGCAATCAATCTATTTGGCTTGGGCAACAAATCCAAAATCAACGTCGCCGAGTGTTTGGGTTGATCATTCATTAGATTTTGGTACTCCATCCGATCCATTTTCCTTAAAATTTTTGACAAACATGAAAATATTTTGGAAGCTATGATGGCAGAAGGAGAACCATGGGAAGATTACCATCATCGTCTCCCATCTTCCAAATTATGAAGAAATAATCCGAGTGAACTATATCACCCATCCATTCAAACTTTCTTTCTATTCTTTTCTAATTAATGAAATTGAATCGAAAGCAAATTTATCTAATATCAAAGAAATTATTTCTATCGATATTTTGACTAAAACTCGGCATTGTAGAAAATATTCATGCCGCGGTATCTTATCTCCATCGAACTTGATTCATATCATCTATTTTTCATGAATTTCGTGACGTATTCGGGCTAGTATTACAAGGAAATGCCAGGCATAGATACTGGTATAGTTGAACACACTATTAATATGTATCTTGATGTCAAATCAAAGGCCAACAAATTTCGTCCCGTTCATCCGAAGAAATCCGCTACCATCAAAGCAAGAAGTTGAAAAAATTTTTGCGTCGGTTTCATTTACCCCGTTCCGCTAACTAATTGGGTTTCCAATATCATTCCCGTTATGAAAAAACAAGGAACTATTCAAGTGTGCGTCGATTATCGTGATGTAAATCGTGCTTGTCCAAAAGACAACTATCATACTCCCTTTATCGACCATATTTTTGACGATTGTAATGATGCAATTTTTTCAGTTTCATGATGGATTTTCCGGCTACAATCAAATCAATATCCACCCGTATGACCAACATAAGACATCATTCATCTATCCCCGGGGCACATTCGCATATAGGAAACTTCCATTTGGTTTAAAGAACGCTAGGGAAATCTTTTCGTAGAGAAATGGATTATGCTTTCAACGACATCAAGCACATTGTTCAACCATAGACGATTTACCGCATTCATGAAAACGGACTCATCGATCACCCGTGATGCATTTGAGAGGCCGTTTTCTTATGTCGTTAAAAACTACAAGATATGCCCCATCCGCACAAATTTTTGTTTTGTGTTGGTTTTGGTCGATTGCCCTGATTCATAGTCTCAAAAGAAGGAATTCGAATAGACCCACGAAGGTACATGCCATTCTTGATTTGCCCTCGCACCATCAAACTTACTTTAGATACGTAAACTTCAAGGAAAGGCTAACTTCTCTGAGAAGGTTCATTCCAAACTACGCCGAAATGGACAAAGGATTTAATCGATTATTGAAAAAAGGAGTTCCCTTCCATTGGGACCAAGTTGCGCAAGCTTCTTTTGATGTCATTAAGGACCATCTTGTTCGAGCGTCATTATTGTATCCTCATAATTATCAAAATTATTATTTTCTATATATCGCCATTGTACCGAAACGACCATCGCTATGGTTTTGGTCCAAGTAGAAAATGGAATTGAAAATCTGATCTATTATTTGAGTCGTAATTCGAATGATATGGAAGTTAAGTACTCGTACGTGGAAAAGCTTGCCTTGGCAAAATGCTCAAGTTGTCCAAAGATCTCGCCATTATATCCTCGCTCCAAAAAACAACAATAGTTTCGTATTGCAACCCTATGACTTACATCTTATCACATCAATTGTCAGAAATATTCAAAATGGATTGTCATGTTGCAAGAATTTGATTTGGGATTCATCAAATCCAAGTCAAATAAGTCTTTAGTTTTGGCCGAGCCCGTGACCTTCCCTCTCGATAGTACCGCAACTACGTCGGTAACCATCTATTCCGAAAGTCTCCGTTTCTAATCGGATCATCTCGATCCCCGGTATGGATATTTCATCATTTATCTCAAAACCCAAAATTTTCGACCTAATACCTCTCACTTCCGATCGACGTATTCGATACTGCCAAATATTATCCGATCGTCTCTACGATACACTTTATCATCATGGTGCTCGTACCATTTTTTAAGGGAGGTGCCTCACTCATGAGGAGGCCGAAAAAAGTATTAAATGATTTCCCAAGTGTTGGGGGCTTGTGGTGGACATTTATCCTGATGTATGCTACCACGCAGAAGATACTGCGTTGTGTTACTTCCCCGGCCTACTATTTTTCGAGATTGTATCCGCAATGCTTCTGTCATGCATGCTAGATTTATGATCGTAAAAATCCGTAAACCACCAACACCAATGCATCCCGTTGTCTCGCCGGACCATTTACGAAATGGGGTATTGACTTCATGAATTATAACCCTCCTTTGTCTCGGGGGGGCACGGTTATATTATTGTCGCAACTGGCCGACTATTTCCACTAAAATGGCCACAATGCCTACATTCAACAACATAGGACAAACAGTGGGCAGATTGTTTTTCTTTAACCACATTATTGCACCGTTTGGGGTCTCACAGTTATGCTTATGGAACATGGGAAGCATTTTTCACAACCATATAGATGTCCGAATTGATAACCAAGTTAGGATTGTCGTATGATAATTCTACTCCTTATTATCCACAATCAAATGGACAAGTTGATTCTATTAAAAATTCTTAAACGAATGCTTCAGCAACGATGTGGAGTCCGTAAAAGGAACCGGCACTTGATCCCATATCCGCTCTCGGTGTATCGAACCTCGATGAGAAACGCGACCGTATCTACCCCTTTTCAATTGCCGTATGGTCTCGGAAGTTATCTTACCAATCCAATGTGAAATATCATCATTAAAACTCACGATAGATTCTCACAGCATTCGACACCCTGGCTAGAAGAAGCGCGTCTCCTTAACCTCATCCATCTATATGAAACGTGTCGTGAAGCCCAATTGGCCAACGAAGCGTATAAGAGACGTATAAAGGTGCAATACGACAAAAAATGTCCAGCCTTGCATCTTCTCGTAGGGCGACTTGGTCCTTCTTTATGATCAAGAAGCCGGAGCACAGTACAGGAAATTTGAGCCATTGTGCATGGCCCCGATATTATCAAAGGAGTTCTTATTAAGGGTGCCTGCGAGTTAGTTGATTACGATGGAATTCCATCGACACAACCTAGAAATTGGTTGTATTTGAAACGTTACTTATGCTTAATCATGAGCGTAGGCATTTTTGTATTATATCGTTTATATGTTGTTGGATTTGCATTCACTATCTTAATTTATCTTTAGAGTTTTCTCGACGTTAGTAACTGCTTTTACATTTCATCGTATGATCGAATTCCGGGAACCATTTTTTGATATGCCGATGGTGCTAGTCATAGTACGCAAAATCTATCCTTTGCGCGTGGCCATTTTCGCTCCGAACGACGAGTTAGTGAGTTTTCAAGGGATTTGTACTCGCAGATCAATGAATAATATCACCGAGTATAGCGCGTTGATCGAACTTTCCGATGCAATTTCATTTGGTATTGAATCGCATAATCATACAAGGTTAGACTCACAACTTGTGGTACTACAACTTACTAGTATTTATACCGTTACAAATCCAAGACTTCTTAGATTGTTCCTAAGAGTTCAACTTTTGGAGAGACATTTTGATTTCATTCAATATCAACACATTTCCGTAATATGAACACTTTAACCGATTCAGGCTAATCAAGTTTTAGATAGAAATTTGTGACATAGGTAAAGAAAACATTCACATCATTGAATAGGATTGATATTTAAACATAAGAAAAACTCGAAAACATATAGATATATAGTTATAGGTTTTTTACAAAATTTGTGCCCAAGATACATAGGTCATCCGACCCTCAAAATGTATGCAAAAATACTGGCGTTACAAACTAGTGGTGCTCGTGATAACATGCTATAGATCTAGCAATTCCCATAGAGCAACCGAATCCAACTCGTTAGGAACCCCCAATAGTGTGTCGTTATAGCCGCATGGGTAACTCTCTTCTCTCGAGCGTAAATCTGGAATCTCGAAGGTTAATCCCTCTATGTGCCGCCGAAGCCTCTCGCCCAGAGTTTCAGCCCATACTGCGTCCTCTCGGTGACCGCCCTCCCGACGCGTCCTCTCTCGTTGGCACATCTACCTCTCACGCCGCCGAGTCCTCTATCGGGTTGAACGTGACCAATATCTACATTAAATCAAACATTTAGTTTAGTCTTGGAAAGAAATCAAAACAAAAAAACATTGTATAAACCTTATAAAAATCAAAAAACATGGTCGAATCATTCTTACCCATTACACCCCACCGAGCGCCTTCTAAAGAATACCAGATTTGGATCTCCTGGTCAACGCCCCCGCATATGCATATCTTACCATGGCGACGATCCCCCGTCATCGGAACCAGGAAAAGAATGCGTGTGCAAGAGCACAATGGTCGATTGGCCTACATGCCGACCCATGAGTTATACCCATCTCTACATTCAAGGATCTTCAGACTAGATATATCCAATGTTACATGTTATGGTCGCATCAAGGAACCGTTCCAAAAAGTGAAGGAGATGAGGATGGAAAAACCATAACTAAATTTTTTCTTCCTTCCTCCTCAAGGCTTTATTCAGCTTGTTCCTTTATCCCAGATAGAACAACTGTATCAGCTTGAAGACCGTTGGCTCTAAGCACTCTAGCGTGCATCGCATATATGATCCGTTCACTACATGTAGTGTAACGTCGCCGCCAGTTTAGCGATCGCAGTGCTGGCTTTGCTCCCAAAGGCAAATCCTCGACATCCCGGACGTTTATTTTCCCATATTTTCTGTGTTCCGACCTCCGGAGAAATACCGCATAACATAATCCCTCATTCTCTCTCCTCCAATGGTAGACCTTTTGTGAGAGAAATGGGCAAACCTCTCTCCTCGAAAAAACCCCGTGAGAAAATACACATCCTCAATTGTTATGTACAACATTTGATTTTTTATGTGAAATGCCTCTATTGCCAAATCCCATGCTCGAACTAAGAACTCGTAAGAGTTCTATTTGTTGCCTCATTCCCGACAATTTGAAGTAGTTAAGTAGCCCGCAATCTCTTAAGGCTCTTACAACACCTAGATCATTAAAGGAGATCATATCTTGTTCTTCATGTTCTCTTTCTCTCATGTAATCGTCATTATAATTCGATGGAAACTTGAAAATCAACCATAAGATCCATTAGATACCATTCATTGCAAAAAAAAACTAGGCAAATTTTGGACACAACATGAAAAACAAAACTTTAACTCGCGCCCAATGCACTTCCCGGGCCGAGACAAGCAAGCGCGCGCTGTGTACCCTTCACCGTACCGCTATCGCAAACACAGTTTCGACATTCGGTGGGTGCGTTGCCCCCATTTTGGGTAGAATTTACCCTAGGGGCCTCAAACCCTAAAAACTCGTAAGAAATTGGAAATTGAAATGAATACCGAAAGAAAAGAAGAGGTTCATGACACTAACCTCGGGATCAAACGCGACGAATTCCATCCACAGAAAATGACTACAATCAACGACCGAAGTTCTGGGAAAAAATCAGCACCCGCAGCTCCAAAATGCAAATGGTAACTATGGAATGGTAAAAATGAATAGTGAAAATATTTTTTATAGTCATTTAATTGTTAGCTTAAATTTATTTCTAGGACTATAGTTTTATTATGTTTTTATCATGAAATGTATTTTTAATCCATTTGATGTTGTTATGAACAAGAAATAAAATTGATGAACGATTAGTCGTGGAAATTTATTCAAAGAATGGCTTGACCACAAAGCATACTTTTTCTCCTTATTTTTCGAGCTTTGAAACGAAAAGGATTTGAAGCATACGATCTTTTTTCGAGATTTGATAACAACGAAAAAGGAACCCCCGGAGTCTTCTTTCGCCTCTTTTCGTACTCCGATAATGTGAAAATATTAACGGCACTTGTCTTTTCTAGCTCGCTAAAGTAAATGAATTGATATCTACTCAAAGATAAGTTTAACCCTTTTCCAGACCGAGATGGATTATTTACGAAAAAGGAATACCATGACCAAAGAGGTCTTCAAATATTATTTTACACTTTTTCGTATCCGAGTGACAAATCTACGAAAAAAAGTACTTTCGAGTTCTCTTTTCGTCCCTCTTTTTCGTACTCTCTAAATATGAAAAAGGACCGGGATATCACTGCCGTTAAGCTCGTTAAAACAAAATATGGACGGGCTTGTCGATCATGGCAAGAATTGAGTTTCATTCATCGCTAGACTCATTAAATTATTAAATAGCGATACTTTATTCGCTCGAAGGTTGAATACAGACTAAGAAAATGTTATCCTCCTCATTCTTTTCAAGAAATAAATAGGTGCTCGGTCGACAAATGACCGTGAAAATTCTGCGTAAAAGTAAGTGTTTCTTTTTGGTAGCAAGTGCTCTTGAACATGACACTTCTTTCACTCCATGTCCGTGACTATTTGGGTTGGGTAATCATCTTGATAGCTCATTCACACCTATGGTTCATCATACCTTCACTTTGGTTTTGGGTCAATGCCGGCCAACTCATCACGTTGTCGCCAAGTATGTTCAAGAGAAGTCATCCGAAATGATTAAAAACTCATCCATCTAAAATACCGCGTAAACCTTCATTTTCATGACCGTCATCCCCGAAAATTGCTATATCAAGTCATACCCTTTAAGTCTCCGAAATCGCAACTCCCGTTTTACGTAAGGTGACTTCCGTCGACAACGAATCAATATCCGTGAAGTTCACTTAGAAACACTGCATTCCGTACCATGAGGCTTTTACAAAGATTGACAAGATCCTCGCTTTCTAGACCTTTGACCGAAAGATTTTGTTTGGCGTTCGACATCAAATCATCTATTCACGTCTTACAAAAATGTACCGGCGCACTTTCGAGGACCATTTTCATTAATGGTGGTTCTCCCGCGTTTGTTAACAAATTTCTCACATCATTGGCTAGTAATCAAACAATGTCTTTCCATGTTTGACGACAAATCATATATTCGCAGTGGCTAAACTTGTACCTCGAATGATCGAGTGAACGAGATAAGAAGACTCCTGGGATCTAGTTTCATCCATCGGGCCGTGATTTCAAGATTGTTGTACACATCATCCGTATGGTGACCTTACATACGATTGTAATCCAAACGTGGGCCGAGAGAGTGTGTCTATCCGGGCAACATTCCAATGTAGACAACTTTTGAATTATGTACATGTTATTAGATTGTTTTATGTGCCGACTATGGGAATGTCTACCCTCAACAATTATGGTCAGCAAAGAGTATTTATAATGATGAAATGTATTTAAGATTATGCAGGTGACCATTCCACTTCGTTGCTGTGCCTGCTGTGTAAAGCATCTCAATCAAATGTTCTTATTATTTGGATCTCATGCTTTAGGGGGCAATTGTTATAGGTCAATTTTGGGCATCATTCCCAATGACCTTGTTAACTAGAATCATCTCCAAGACCAATGATCAAGGGTCTATCATTCCCTATCATTTCAGCTTGCTACATGCCCTAAGACAAGAAATAAGACAAATCAAGCAAGACTTTCATCAAGAAAAGGTTTCCATGGTTTGAAGCTTATTATTTAGCATATGAGAACTCACCAACGTAGGCTCTAAGGGGCCTAAGAGCATTGCATATGTGTAGCCCCATGCAAGGTCAAGCCCCCTCGCAAAGCACTTCCCGACATTCACAGGTGTGCGTTGGTCACATTGGGTGCAAAATTCTCATTGTTCCGGTAATCTCCACTTGGCCGTGCGTTCTAGAAGAGTTCAGAAGTCAAGCTTCTCGATCCAAGTGTCCATTTGAAATCTACATGAATGGAAACATGTCTTGCCTATTTTTGGAAAGCTATTGATTGCAAAACCTACGCTCATCTATAAATTGAACACATATATAAGTGTTTGAGACTCGGGAAGAATTTATAGAGAAATGCCGGAGAATTTTCAATTCGAGAGCTGGGTTTGTGAAGCTAATTACTGGAGAGATTTATGTTGTGATGAGACTTGGGAACTTTGTTAGAAGGTCACTTAAATCGCTCACTAGGTTGTAACCTCTCCTTCTATCATCAATAAAGAGTACTTCTTTATTTTTCCCTACATGCATCTATGTTAATTTTGATTTTCCATATTTGTAAGATCTTGGTTGATGAATGTAGTTTACGTATTTACCGATTTAGCTAACTAGCTTGAATAGATATCTATATTATTGCATCTTCTCGTTTCAATGTTCTTTCTTGTAGGAAGCATTCGCAAATTTCACAAACTCGCTTGAACTTGAAGCCGCAATGTCGTGTTTACGAAGGAGTCATTTGGAAGTGACCGAACAAGTAAGCCTCCAATCCTCTCTCTCGTGTATCTATTCCGAGTTAGGAAAAAATGGTAGTATAGTCTTTCATCTACTGCTCTAGACTAGCAACCTGCCCAGGGGTTTTAATTTATCCCATTATTACAATTTTGGCCCAACAACCGGCAACTCCGCCGGGGAGAATTTCTCTTATTATGTGTTTTCATCTCCGATTTTCTTTATAAATCCACCCAAGAGTCGTTACACATAAATAATAGACTTTTTCATAGCTTAATTTGCAAATAAAAATGAGTTGAACAAATAGTATTTTTCCTTCTCATCGCGCTCAACACACCCTTAGACTAGACACAATGCTTTGCGTAGCAATCGTCTCCCTTCCAAGCCTCGCATTGTAGAGCACCGTCTCCGCCTTGGAGACCGCGTTGACTTTAAAGTGACCAAATTCCCTTGAATTTGAATTTGCAACTTGCTTCAGCTTTTTTTTTTTTGCTGCCGTGTTCGAAAATTTTGATGCTCAATTGGCTAGTGACTCTATATAGTTCTTCCTCCTTTGGCCGAAAATTTGTTCAATGTTTATTTAGAAAAGTTTTTCTTTATCATTGAAAAGTTTATTTCAAAGTATTTTTTATGGTCACATTAAGAATAATTTTCTTCGAAATAGGAAATTGTCGTAAAATCTTCATTTCCTTGGTAGGAGAAATTGTTGTCGCAAATCCTTTTTCCTTCAAAAGAGAAATTGTTGTTTGTATTCTCTGCTTTCGAAAGTAAAAATCATTTGAATTATTGATCTAGTACACCTAAAGTTTCTTTTCTCGCATTCATAATTGAAAAGAAAAATCAAAAGAAAAACTTGCATTTGCATGTAGGATTCGTGTGTGTTTTGCAAAAGGAACATTAGGAAATTTTCATTTATCTTGTGATTCATTGATTTGTTTGCTCAAAAACTATTTGCTCTCTTTTCTCTCTTAGTAGCTAGGTTATTCATTGAAAACTGAAAGTGAAAGTTTGTTTATCATTCTTAGCTTGCATTTTTAGGAATTTTCACATACATCATCATGGTGAACCCGAAAGGAAATTTTTGTTACAAGATCAACATAAAAATAAATCTCAATTTACTTAACAATGCATTGGAACCTTAACGATAACATTTATAAGGTCTAGGCTAGAGACATGTTCTAAAGGTCGTAAAACATAGCAAACTCGTCATTAACTTGTCCGCGATAGTGATGGTGAGCAATTGGTTTGCAAGCAAAATATCATCCACATATAAAACAAGAAAACATATTTTACTCCCACTCCACTTCGTGATATACATTCATCCATAATGGTTTCTAAAAAACCGAAAGAAGAAATTACATTATGAAATTTCAAATACCATTGATGGGATTTTGTTTTAATCCGTATAATGATTTTCTTAATCATTGTGATGTTTTTCCCCATATTTATGTGCACCCTAATTGATTTGAGAATTCCCATCGACCAAATAAACATAGGTTTATTCCATTAAGAAATTAAAGGCTACATGTAAATTTTAATAGCCATAAATAAATACATAGTAATACATGGAAGATAATACTCACGCTAGAGGACTTATCGCCATGATTCATGTATATTGCTTATAGCTGCATTATCAATGGGTTTTAAGATGAGACATTAAGTTGAAGTATGGACTAGTAGTGAGAATCGTTACGCCCCTCTCCTACACATCCCTTGATTTATGGAAATCTTAATCAGTAGCCATTTCTTAATTTATGGAAATCCAAATGCAGAATTTTTTTTAAACTACGGAACCACCCAATTCTTGCTGTAGAGCTTCGGTGGTCTTATCCATTAATTCTGTTCTTTAGCCATAAAAATATTAAAGCCGAATTGTCGCACATATTTCAATGGCTTAGAGATAGAATCCATAATTCTAAGCCCATAAAATGAAATTCTCCTTACCATACACCATGTAAAGTAGCATCAACATTAGGATACATTTTTATGATGGCCGATGGAGTTGTATCATGGAGGAGTGCCAAGTGTACCTGGATTGCCACTTCCACTATGGAAGCCGAGTTCGTCTCCTATTTTGAGGCTACTTTTTTATATGGTGTATGGCTTAAGAATTTCATTTCCCCGTTTGAAATTATGAATTCTATCTCTAAGCCATTGAAAGAGAATATATTGCGACAATTCCGCTTGCTATTTTTATGGCTAAGAACAAAAAAAAGTGGGAGTAATGTAATCACTTCGAAGCTTCCAACAAGAAATTAATTAACTCAGCTTGTTTCCGTAATTTAAGGGAAAATACTCAGCTTGGTTTCCAAAAATTAAGGAAATTACCGGCAGCTTGCTAAGCCCCGTAAAATCAAGGGATGTGGCCGTTGGGAAAGGGAGCGTAACATTCTCCCACTTGGTCCATACTTCCAAACTTAATGTCTCATCTTTAAACCCATTGATAACTGTAGGCAACAGATACATGAATCATGGCGATAAGTCCTCTAATGACGAGTATTATCTTCCATGTATTACCGTGGTGTATTTATTTCTATTAAAAATTTATGTGGCAACACTTAATGAATAAACCCTATGTTTATTCTTGGTCCTACATAGATGAATTCTCTCAAATCAAATTAAGGGCACATAAATATGAGAAAAACATCACAATGATTAAGAATTTCATTAAAAATATATCGTAAGTATATCGTAGCTCGTCCACGTACTTTCTAGTATATCTAAAGTGCTGTTATAGTATGATAAGTATAAAGGGGTGCTCTCACCGTGTGGTTTCGCATCGCACAACGCTAATACGGACTTGGGCCTCCACGTACCTTCAAGTATATTTGGGAGGACAAATTTTAGGTGCTATCCATCCATAGTGAATCGAGTCGACCACTCCCGAAATTGTGATACACCGAACACAACATTTGGGGAGATTACCTCGCTCTGGGTCACTTCTTGGTTTGCTGCCAGGAGGTATTCTATAGTTCACAGCTTTTTGGTAAACCCTTTTGCCTAGCATTACCCTCTTTTTGTTTATTTGTTTTGGATAAAATAAACTTCGCAATCGTGGAAGAACACAATCCTACCCCCTTCGTTCGCGTATATTAGCTTTAAAACCACATTTACCATCTAAGCTTCGGTAGGCGAAGGCAATCACGATCTGCCGAATCAAGTATAATTCGTACTTCCGGCGAAACATCATCATTTAAACCGCAGCTAGCTCAAATTGTTTCCACACATACCGGTTCATTTACTATTGTCGAAACGTAGCTCCTTCCACACTACCCGTGGTCACGATCCATTCAATCGCCGAGACCATACCTCCTAGACCCTCGATGTTGTTCAATCATAAATTGATCCAGATCCTCGTCTTTTCTTTGTAGCACATCTCGAACTCGAAGTCAAACAACCAGAAGTTGTTCCTACCTTTGGTCGCCCCACAAATTTCGTAGCCACCGAAACTCCTACATCACACAAGCCAACCGTCTAAAATATATTTTGGGCTTGACGGCAGTTCTTCCTCTTGTCGAGACCGCGATTGAAGAAATCCCTACAACCTCGATACACCTTTAAGTCCAACCCATTTTTGGGATATGTTTACCGGTATCACTTTTCCCTCAATTGTTTCCATCTTCTTTTGTTGATCATATTGCCATTCAGCTTCCCGTGTTGGATTTCGCAGAGTATACATTTGGTCATACAACCATGCCTAAACCAACATCTTCGGGTTGGGTCTCATTGCTCCAATTACGTCAACTCCTACCCTCACTACTCCGTTGATGTTCAAAACCTCACTCGCAATCATATTTGCACAGGCCCTTCTCTTCGGTCCTAACAAAGTTACAAATCATTTTCCGCATTTTATCTCGTACATCTTCAAGACCATGGTCTTTACCAATGTCATCATCCGTTGTTTTAACTTATAGGCCTATAGTTAGTAATCGAATGACTTGATTCATTACATCCATCATTAGGGCAATATCAAGTCGGTCCTTATGGGTCAATTCATTTAAGTACCATATCACTAGACTCCCCGCATTTGGAGAACAATATTTTCCATATTATTATCCTCCTTGGCGTCGGGGGCATCCTTTGGTCACCCAATACGACAAGACTACCACATTTTGGTCAAACTAATGTTGACATGAATGTTTGTCAATGGCATCCCACTCGCCTATCCAACCACAAATAATTGTACACTCGTATCAATCGGTTCAACCTCGTTACACCCACTTCATTACCACTTGTTAATACATCTATACCCCTATTACAGAATCAAAATATTGTACATCAACCTTATCAAGCGTTCTTTGACTCAATATTATCAATGTTGGGTCCACAAACACTCAAAATTCTTTGGTTAATTTACAACAACCCGTATCGTGATCATTTATTCACAAGCTAGTGTACCATTTTATGGGATGTCACAAACACAACCTCGGTTATACAACCGAATCCAACTTACACTAATTTGGGTTATAAATTGGTGGACAAACCCCTTGCAAACCCACAAAGCGCAAATTCCTCAAACTTCATATCAACAAGTAACATATCCAGGTTTTGGTCAAAAGAATTCACAAGCATTTGCTATGAAAAACAACCCCTATCGTGATTACCCACATCAAATTCCATATGCTAGTCCTCAAAGACCGTTGCCCAAGAAATTCCATCTTACCCCTGCCATGATCAACTCCGACCTTAATAGAAAGTTGCCTTTTGTTGCAACCTTGGAATTACCGCATTTAAACCGTTAACCAATGATCCTATCAATTATGCTCCCCTTTCGTGGCCGGTGATACCTCATAAAGTACCCTTCGACATTCCTAAATTCAATGGAAACCCTGCAGAAGATCCATCAACTCATGTTATGAGTTATCATTTATGGTGTTCATGAAATTCCCTAAATGATGATTTTGTTCGATTACGTCTTTTCAAGTGTACGCTCACAGTCCGATCGCTAAATGGTACATCGAGTTACCTAGAGATTCTTTCGATAATTTCACCGCTTCTTTAGCTACCGTCGTTTTGACCCATTTCTAGTTACCGATCGTATACTTCTAAATTGGAACGAAACTCTTGACCAACTTCAAACACAGTAATGCGACTCACATTTCGATGATATTCATGAGTTGCGTCACCGTAGATGAATGGTTAAGACATTTGTTCCCGATCACCTCATTGTTGAATGACTCATTAAGTCACCGTTACCATCTATAACCGAGGATGTGGCTAAAGGTGGCATCGTCACATAAGAGCAAGCTATCACTCATGCCCAATATTTAGACTTGATTTATACTCATACCGGCACACTCTATGAAAAAATCCCAATGCGCACCCCATCTAATTTTCAATGTTCCTCCTCAAATAAAGGACTCTCATGCCGCAGAGGGCTTGATAGTAATCGCAAACACACACAACACTATTGCATCTGATCCCGCTCCTACTTTCGAAATTAATGCCGTGTCATTTGAAAAAGGCAAAAGTGACAAGCAACCAGAAGTTAGAAAGGGGAAATCAAAGAAAAAAAAAAACTTCTAACCCACAGGAACGATCATCCGATCAATCGTCCGGACCACAGAAACCTCATTATCCATGCATAATCCGTAACGAGGAACATTTTGTTAGGGATTGTCCTCACCGAAGTTGAAGTCTCAAAAATCATCAAGACTTCTCATGCATCAGTCATGGTTGACAGACTCCATTTCCAAATCCGACACAAATTTGGTTGCTATGGATTCAACTCCCCAGCTCCCAAGTGTTAATGTTATCCACCACAAAACCTTCACAAGATATTTTGGTGTCGACACGTAATAAAGACTATGGTAGTCTCGTCACCGATCAACCTACTACCTCGACAATGAATCCATCTAATGAATCGCACACCTCCTATTATTCCCCGACCGACGATTAAGCCACCAAAGGTATTAATTCATAAATCGACATATAATCCTCGAGCAAGAGCTACACAAAAATAATATAGTTGGAAAGTGATTTGGCTCAATCCCCTTCATCCATGTCCACTCTTGGAGTGTGAGCATTACAAAATTGTCCCTCCCGTGGCGCAGGCTTTATTGTTGGCCATTGGTGGAATTTATCCGACCGATTCTAATCTTGTCGTCTTTAATCATACTTGCCATGTGCCACAATTACCAAAGCAATAGACTGCATTCTCCATACAAGTAAATTTTATCAATCACCTTGTTCATCGCACTATTATTAATGAGGGAGCATCCACGTGCATTATGTCTCTAAACTATTGGAAGTCACTTGGCTCGCCGCGGGACATCACAATCATCAATGACGTTGAAGCTTTTACGGAAGAACATATAAACCTTGTGTATTATCAATAACCTCGGCGAAAGTTGAATTAGGGGGAAAAACAAAAGTAGTATTGATGTCAAGGCCGTTGAAGGACCCTGAATATAATATTTTACTTGGAAGACCATGGCATATGCAATGGCTACTCATTTTTTATACATATTTTATAATGATTTCCTTTCCACATAAAGGTACAATCACAATCATTAATCAATTATCCTTTTTGCTTCCACTTCGTAGGTAACTGGAAGCATTCCGTTTGTTCACTTACCCAAACTAGAAATCTCTAACATTGGTGTAGGACTCTTAAAGGATTCCACTCTTTATGGGAACCTTTGCATTACTCGCCGCCAGCCGACCTCGCAGAAATTGCAAGCATAGAGACCTGCTACATGATCTCTTCCACTTTATCTTGCTTAAGAAAGAGTACGAGTGATTCCGATATTTCTACGTTGGATTATGTTTTACTCGCTTTCAAATTTCTCTTGAGCTACAATAGAAATCAATCTATTTGGCTTGGGCGGAAAATCCGAAATCATTGTCGCCGAGTGTTCGGGTTGATTGTTCATTAGATTTTGGTACTCCATCTGATCCATTTTCCTTAAAATTTTCGACAGATGAAAATATTTTGGAAGCTATGATGGTAGAAGGAGAACCTTGGGAAGATACTACATCATCATTCCCATCTTCCAAATTATGAAGAAAATAATCTCGTGAACTACATACCTATCCATTCAAACTTTCTTTTCAAATTCTTTTCCGATTAATGCAATTGAATCTAAGCAAAATTTATCTAATATCAAAGAAACGATTTCTATGAATATTTCGACTAAACTTGGCGTTGTAGAAAATATCCATGCTCATGTATCTTGTTATCCATCAAAACTTGATTCATATCGCTCTTTTTTTTCATGAATTTCTAATACGTACCTTCCGTTTGGTCTTACGAGGAAATGCGCATAGATACTAGTATATTTGAACACACTATTAATATGTATCCCGATGTCAAACCGATGCGCGAACGACTTCGTCCCGTTCATCCGAAGAAAGTCGTCGCCATCAAAGCAAGTTGAAAATTTTTTGTGGGCCGGTTTCATTTACCCCGTTCCGCTTAACCGAGTGGGTTTGGGTTATCATTCCTATTATGAAAAACAAGGAACCATTAGGAGTGTGCGTCGATTACCGTGATGTCAACTGTGCTTTTCCAAAAGACAACTATCCTACTCCCTTTATCGACCAAATTGTTGACGACCGTGCTAGATGCAAAATTTTTTCGTTCATGGATGGATTTTCCCGGCTACAATCAAATCAATATCCGCCTGCATGACCAAAATAAGAAAAAAATTCATCTCGTCCCCTCGGGGAACATTCGCATATAGGAAACTTTCGTTTGGTTTAAAGAACACCGGGGCAACTTTTCGCAGAGCAATGGATTATGCTTTCAACGACATCAAGCACATTGTTCAACCATATCTAGATGATTTACGAAACATACATTCATGATTTAATTCAAATTCTAGGGATTGCATTATTGAGGTCCATATCTCTGCATATTAAGGTTTCATGAATTCCCTTGCATGGGTCCATATCAAATTTAAAACCTCCTCGAACCAAGTTTCTTGCCCCCCTTGGTATTTCCGTTACAAAAGCAATAATCTCTCGGTGTAATTAGTACATTTAGCATCCCAACCTTGGTAGTTGTTCCATTGAAGTGCAAAGAAAATTCTTTAGACACTTATGTGGCAATCCGTAGCTTTTCACAAACGCACAACCTACCGTTGAATGCCTCCATCACCGTTTGGTCTTCAATTATGGACTTCACAGGCTTTCGTGCTCATATCTTAAGCAATGTCCCCCTCTCGTGGACTTTCTTTTCCTTTCCCATGCTTCTTAGAAAAACCTCGTCGACCTCGCTTGAATATATGAAACATCCTCGCTCGATTAGGATGAAACAACCTCACTTGATTAGGATGAAATAGCCACAAGTTTGGCTTGACACCCGCAGCTTAGACATTTGAATGGAGGCAAGAGAAATGAGGTATTAGACTAATTAAGCAATATTTTGAATTTGAAATGTCATCTCATAACTAAATTATGCCTCATTCATGCCCTATCATGACATTGATGATCGTAACATGGGTAAGAACATCGGATCTCATCATTGACCGACCTATCATACCACTAACATACCAATTTCCAACGACCTCGACAATTTCCAGCTCAAAATGACAAGATGGTTACGGAAATCGTGAAGCCAGAGTGCCTACAATGCATTTTTCCTACTTTGCGCTACGAAACTATTAGCACTTTTGTAGTGCAAATCAACTTTTTTGAGCTAACAAGGCTATGAAAACGTGGATTCTTGGATAATTGCACAATTTTGACCCGAAAACCTTATGGAATGAATCCTAAATGGAAATATGAGTATTTGACCATGAATGACCTTTTAAAAAAGACTTTATTTGAACTTAATGATGACCTTTGAACTTGTAAAAATCTAACCTACCCTTAACCAAACTTCTTAAAATGACTTCTAAACCCATTTCTTTGAAACCATGATAAAAAAACAGTTGACACAATGATGTTTTGAAAAATTTTGGGTGATACCGTATAACATCTTCCATTATCAAGATAAAGCCTTGTTGATGAGCATGTGATAGCTCAAAAAGAAGTTTCTCGCATACAACATATTTAGAACCTCATAGGTTCTATCGGGCCACCTGGTGAGAGGTTCACATGGAGAGACCTCAAGGAGGGTGCACTTCGACATATCATGGAGTGCAAAGATTGTCAATGTACTGATTAGATGGTATTGTCGACATTGATTCGCCGTCGATTTTTTCGCGGGAGCTTATCCATTGGGTGGATATCGAGTTGGTGCATGACATGAGTCATCACCCACAAACTGGATGGATGGATGGGGATGGTGAGCAAGTGGTTGAAAAGCCACTTGTATAACTATGACACGCAAGTAGGAAGCATGGTTGTATTAGCTTCTTTGGTGAGTATGGTTACCACTCGAAATTTCACATTTGTATGATCCTTGCCTTGCATAGTACCCCTGTGATGCATCATCGTGGAGCAAGGTCGCACGGGTTTGAGAGAGTTTTTCCATCACATGAAATATCACATGTCCATGGGTGTATTATTTTTTTGGGACTTTTGCATATGATGTGGCAGCAAGAATGCCGGTTATGTTGGTCCGGTGTGACATTCTACATGTCAATCAATATATCATTGCTTCATGCTTTACCTTATGATGATGTGAGGTGATAGCAAGAGTCATTGTTTCTCTCGTTACTCTTTGGGAGAATATGGGTTGACATTATCCCATATCTTGCATGATGATGATGTAGGATGGAAACATGAGGCCTCACCGCGTTGGCTTCTATTAGGAGAGTATGGCCACCATGCTTGGTATGATGATGAGGTGGAATGGCAACAAGAGGCATTGTTTTGGTGTTGTTATTGGGAGAAAGAGCATCCGAAATTTTACATTTCAACCCATATGTCTCTATTTATTATTTTTTACAAGGTTAGGATGATGCTTAGAGCAAGAAAGGCCAACTGAGGCCAGGATTGGAGCACGAGACACAACATAATCCATGTAGCATGGGTCAAAGGATATAGTTTATGAGTTGGGACTTTCCACTTGGGGAAGGAAACCACTACACTTCATATATATCATGCAGATGAGGCCTCGGGACAAATGTATGGCCGCCACTTGGGGACTCACCGATGGGGAGAGGCATCTAGCTACAATAACCGGAGGCCATTCTAGAAAATTTAGAGAGGCAACTATGGAGTTGGGCATTTGTTGCAATATTGGAGAAGATGGGGAAACCTTCCATATGAGGATGCCACTAATGGGAGGGAGATGGATTTATGCAAATATTCAATTTTTTTGCAATTGCTTGAGGACAAGCAAAATTTTTGCGGGTGGATTGTAATATTCCAAATTTGACATCCGCTTAATTGGAATATTAGAGTTATTGATTTTCTTATTTAGATAAGTAAATAAAAGGGTGGAGGGGCTCATAAACTCAATAGATGAATAAAATCCACTTATGTTGTGTGAATGTGGGTTAGTTAGGTAGTGGATCACCATTATGGAGTAGTGGAGTAGCTTATTGATGAAGGAAGAGTGGAGATCACAGAACAACAATGAGGAAGATGATGGAGATATGATGAATAAATGTAAGATCATAGAGGAATAATGATGAAGTGATGGAGGAAGTGATGCATTAAATGCACACACGATGAAGGGAGTGGAGAGTAATTGTAGAGATGGTGGAGATCATGGGGGGACAACGTTAATCCTTATGGAGGCTAGTGGCCACATATGCAACGCAGCTTATGTATGTGGGGCCAAGCCTAGGGAATGTTCACAACCATAAAAGGGAGATGAGGGCAAAAGAAAGGGATTCATTCCGGATTTTGATATTGTATTGTCGTTACGATATTTATTTCCACACTTCAATCGTTTAGCCAAGTCTATTATGTCGTTTATCACATGGGTGTCTCCGAGCAAGAGATCCCACCCTTAATCCATGAGGGACTTCCATTGCCTACTCTCGGGAAATATTTCTTTGAGTAGCCATTCATCATCCGAAAATCGTGCCACATTCATCCCTCCCCTTCAACACTTACAACTTCAGAATTATGCATTCCTTCCTTAGGTTTGAGAGGAGGATGGTAGTTTCAAAATATATCAGCCGAGAAACCTATGGAGGGATCAGCCCTTCACTTTGTGAATCCATTGTAGTTCCTTTCGAGAGCATCATTACTGAGAGGATTCAGAAGACATCAAAAGCCATCATTCTACTCCTCTATGCGTAAAGAACATTCCGGAATAGCAGTTTGAGAGGAAAAAATGAAGTTCCAAGTATCTCACTTGGAATCCGTAAGGGATCTTTCCCTCACTTTAGTGGGATCATTTCCCCATCGCTTATAGAATTGTTTCCCTCATAGAAACATGATACAACTTCATCCCTCTTGTCAGCGCAATCACTTCTAGCAGCTTGTGTAGTTCAACAACTACAACTTGAGAGGAGCTAGAACTCAAGCTTCTATTGGGAATCAGAGAAGGGGCCAACCCTTCAAGAATTGAGATGATCGAGTGTTATCAAGCTATTTTTTCTTTCGCCTTATGCCATAGATCTGCATACCAAGCAGCTTATGTATTGCAAGCCCTAGAAG
This sequence comes from Pinus albicaulis, assembly GCA_034641835.2. Classification (NCBI taxonomy): domain Eukaryota; kingdom Viridiplantae; phylum Streptophyta; class Pinopsida; order Pinales; family Pinaceae; genus Pinus; species Pinus albicaulis. Next base: position 117,687 of record JAXQQM020072303.1, on the reverse strand, counting down.
GGTGATTTTCCGAGGTAAGAGCCAATCAAGAAATCCTTTCTGGTTATTCTCAGTTTTCATTATAGAGCGGTCCGAATTCCAAATCCCAAAATTTTACAGTGGTTTCGAATAGCCTTATCTAAGAACCCATTTTCAGCCAACAGCGTTACATTTCCAACATTTCCAAATAGGGGCAGCGCAAGAGGGTCTCCAAAGAGAGCAGCAATTACGCAACGGTTCATAGCAGTGATGTGATTCTGAGTGTCACCTAGCCACCTCCGCGCTGAGTATTGCTAATTTTTAAGACATTTGTACTTGTTTCCATCTACTAATTAATAAAATAACTCGCCTATTCTATCTACTTTTATGGTGTTTATGATTTATTTCGATATTGCCGTAGTTTCAGCTATTGTGTTTTGTATTACCTGCTTTTCCTATTTTTGGATATTACATAGAGGGGCATGCCGAATTTCTAGATCAATTTTGGGAGTTGGAAGTTGTCCAAACTATTTCTAGGTTTTGGTGGGTAGCTTGAGAGGTCCTAGGGTAAATTTTGGATGATTTTTTGAGCACCAAAGGTGGTCATTCAGCTGGGTTCTTTCAAACAACCGAGTATAATTTTTAGGGGCGTTGACAAAGCATAGAAATAGTAGCCCATTTCAACATCTCGGGCATTATATGTTCTAATTCCTCGGGGCTTGTCTAGCTTGCCTTTTGAAAGCTCAGCGCACTCCTAAAATACCCCTATTGTACTTCATCGTCACATTTAATAAAATGGCTCAACTCGGGTGTTATTTTTGGAAAAAAATTTGGTGTTCACTTATGCTCAATTTTTGTATGCATGTTCTTCTTTTTTTTTTTTTATAAATTTATTTCTAAGTATGAATATTACAAAGCACAGGTATCGTAGTTGAAGGATGATCAAGGTGCTGGGATTTTCCTATGACCTTGGAGGACAAGTAGAACATTAATTATCGCAGGCAAACAGGTACTAGATTAGGGAAAGCGGGAATTGGAGACCACTCCCCGACACTAAACTCGTATTTAAAAAAGGTGGTAAATGTACATGACAAAGCCTAAAAGAAAGGAGGAGTTAGCATTTGAGATCCTCTCAAGGCCTTGAGTGATATGGCCAAGGGATAGAAGGAAATGCCGGAGGAATTCAAGCAACAAACCAGTGCTTCCAACGAGAGATCCTTCTTGGGGAGACTTCGGGGATTCCCACTTGTATGAACAAAACACTCCACACCGACTCACCCACATGCTTTCAAGGGCCTATCAGACTACGCGTTCCACATTTCTTCCTCAAGAGCCGGTGACAGGGTGGACAGGATGATATGCCAATGGGGACCATTTTCGTGAGTGGACAAATACTATGGGGAGGAGTTTTGAGCCGCATTATCCTTCTAGGATTACTTCCAACTCATGAGAATGAAAGGGCATACGTGGGGTTATAGCACATAGAATTCGCAGTTGAAATGTACTATTGGGAGTGATGTATCTCCCCGCTTTTCTGCTATGGGACACATCCAAATGCATGAATAGGGCTAGGGTGGAGAAGCTAAGCACACATATTTACAAAAGCTTGGATGGATGGAGGTGGAGGCCATCAAGATGGACACTTTACACTTGGAGGGTGAAGTGCACATGATCGGTGGTTTCATGGGTTTAATACATTTCTAATGCAAGTGTGACCTCTTATGAGGATTTCACATGGAGGGTGGTAGAGTGTTTTGACCAAAAGGACCTAGAGGCCCACTTTAGAGAGCTTATGAAACTCAAACAAACATGGTTAGGCCTTGAGCAAGACGTATCTGAGTTTTTTGAGGGTATCCATGATGGTACCAAAATTTTTAGAGGCTAGGAGGGTTTATAGGTTTTTCAAGGGTTTGCTTGAACCCCTTACATGGCCGGTGAGATCTCGCACTGCCCACACTACTAGAGGCCGGTGCGGACTTGAACTCGGATTTGGCAGATGAAATTCCCAAGATCGAAGTACCGATCACACCATGAGCTCCTTTCCCTCTGAGGGGTCGTGACACCAGGGCCCCACCATCGAGAGATAACCAGGGGCATGGGCAGTTGGATGGGGATGTTGAACTCTTAGTTAAATTGAGAGGGGGGTGAATCAGTTTAACACATTCATGGACTTTTAAAACTTTTCCTTTAAAACTTATTTTACTTTATTAACACCTTCATTTCATGATCAACATAATGCGTGAGCAATCTTTATTTATGAGCAGCAATTAATAAGCAGATTAGATAATGTACCATCAGTCTTAATATGTTAGCAGCAAGTATTAGCAGAATAGATATATCATATCAACACATAGACATCATGCACATAGACACTAGATATACGTGGAAACCCATAAAGGGAGAAAACCACATCTTATTATTGTTGTGATGCAAAGGCAAGCTCCAACTCCCTCTCACCACCGATTTTCTCTAGGGTACACCAACCTACAAAGGAGGCTCCAACTCCTCAATTCTGCAAGCTACAACTTGCAAGGAAGCTCCAAATCCCATTAATTTTCTGCAGGCACCAACCTACAGGAGGCTCCAACCTCAGTCAGCTACAACTGACATTTTATCAAGCTAAAACTTGATGTGGAAGCACCAACTCCCATATATTTTCTGCAGGCACCAACCTACAGGAGGCTCCTACCTCAGTCAGCTACAACTGACATCTATCAAGCTACAACTTGATAGGGAAGCTCCAACTTCCTTACTCTTTCAAAAAGAAACACTTGCTGATTTACCTTGGATATCAGCTCTGTTCTGTTCCATCTGCTCTGTTGTTCATCTATTCTCATATCTGCCCTGTATCATCTCTGCTCAGCCCCTTCTTCTTCTTTTCTCAGCTCCTCCTTATTCACATTCTTCTTGCAGCTTGCTGATTTTCTTCAACACTCTTTAATTCCGTCGCATACTCTCTTCTTCTCTCACTTTATTTTCGTCAACTTTCTCCCCTTGGATATTACCCTGTTTTATACAAAATAGCTTCATGGTTGTATGGATGTTTGTATTCTACTGGGAATTGAAATGGACAGCCATGTCTCTTTGCCTCATGCTTTCTCATCTCTTTTATTCGCTCATTCAGAAAATATAACGGTAGGTGCTTATTTTAATATTACAGTGGGATATTTTTTCTCTTCCGGAGACTTGCCAATGCATCACAAACAATAAAAATCAATTAAAACATTTACATTCAAATCATAATGAGAACTCCAGCTCAAATCATTTAGTCTTTTGGCTCGCTGCGCGTTTGTCTTTTCTTTGACTGTGTTTGTCTTTTCTCTGACTGTGTTTTATCTCTTTTCAACTCTGTTTTCTCTTCTGTCCTCTGCTGTGGTGTAACTGTTGCATACGTATAACTGTGCTTTTTATATCAGTGTATTTTATATAAATATGTAACAGCTGGCGTTAAGTCTGGGAAAATTCCAACCCTTTACACACAACAAGTGTCTTGTTGATGTGGCGAGTTCCGCAAGCGGAACATACATACATCGCAATTGTTTTATATAAAGAATCGCCCTCCACCTTGGGCCGATGCCCGTGGGTCCATAGACCACGCGACATAATTTAATACAACCGCAAACACAACTTCAACTCTTGGCTTAATTATAAGAGTTTTAATCATATAATCTGCCCTTTTAATACAACTTAACACACTCTCCACGTAATAGGAAAAAAACTGTTTAATACATAAAATGCCCTTTCGGGGCCACCATCCGAGCTTGCATTGTCCTATGATTGCGATTGATCGCAATCGCAACTCAAATACTCCTGATGCGATTGTTGTATTATCTGTCCGATGCGATTGACCACTCCTGCTCCGATTGCGATTGATCACTCCTGCTCCGATTGCGATTGATCGCAATCCCGACTCTAATCCTCCGATGCGATTGAGTCTTTAACGCGGAATTCAACCATATATGAAACCTGATTTATAGACCCATCGGGTCCGGACTTTAATCGCAATCGCAAGTTCCTGTATGAACGTTCTGCTCCCTTTATATTCTCCGATGCGATTAGATTGTTCCGATGCGATCTGTCACTGTTCACCGGAACTCAAGGTATATATAAATTATAGTTTATGTACCCATCGGGTCCGGACTTCGAATCGCAATCGCAACTCTTTGTTGCATGTTCCGATGTTCTTATAATCTCCGATGTGATTATGCCAGACTTCAAATACATTTGGATTATAACTCATACATCCATCGGGTCCGAACTCTTAATCGCAATCGCAAGTCCTTTAATATGTGTTGCGATGGTTTGTTCCTTTCCGATGCGATTGGAACTGGACTTCAAACACTTTGTTAAACATGGTTTATAGACCCATCGGGTCCGGTCTTTTAATCGCAATCGCAACTCTTATGTTCTCCGATGCGATCATCACTATTCACCGGAACTCAAACACACATGAATTATGGTTCATTGATCCATCAGGTCCGGATTTTCATCGCAATCGCAACTTTCTGTTGGTTACATGTTCCGCTGCCCTTGCGATCTCCGATTGCGATTGGGTAAGGGGTCCCACCATACAGTACTTTGGTTATTTGTTTAACATTAAGCGCTCCATAATAGATTAATGTACGTGCTTTGAACCTTTGCAACATATAAATGCACGACGTTTATATGTATTGGGATGGATGTATATATATACATTTATCCGTGTGTGTTCCCCATAGAGGGTTAGGCGATTCCTTAATATGGTTCTGCATTATATGCGTAACGCCGCGAGTAATTAATTTTGAATTATATACATCCCTCGGCCGAGGTAGCGATTCTTGGAATAACGCGGGCCGTGTCTCCGCCTCTCGCTCGCTTCTCGTCGCTCTACCTCTATATTTGCTTCCTCTCGTCTCTCGCCCGTTCGTTCACTATTTCATTTCTTCCTTCCGTATTTTCTCGCTCCGCCCCCCCCCCCCATCGCTCGTCTCTCGTTCTTCGCTATGCCTTTGCGTGTTTCCCCCTCGCTTCGGCCGCTCTCTTTGCTGCCTCTGTTACTTCTTTGTCTCTTCCTTTCTGCTATATCTGTTGTCTTAGTTTCTTTGTACTCCTTCCTCTGTTGCGTATATAGAATCCACTCCACCTGTTATACTTGTAGCAAATCCTATGAGGCTCCGATCTTCTACGCCTTCAATTCAACAATTTTTTTCCTCAACTTCGAACTTTGCTACATTACCAGAGTTCTGTTCCTCATCTTGATTTAATTCTGCAGAATGAATTGATGTATTCTCCCCAACAGTGCTTCACAGACTTCCCACTTGAATAATTGTGCAAAAACACAAATTAGCTTCTACTAGACTGTCTTATTACTACACAGTCTTCCCACTTGAATAATTGTTCCTCATCACTCTGTCTCATTCCCTCGTATACTTGTCTTATGCTTTCTTTGTTTCATCCGCTCTCCGATCGATGCTACTCCTTAATTCTCCTTTTGTTGCCTCGTGTCCTCCTTGCCATCTCCTTTGCCATCAATGACAACATTTCCAACAATTTCCCCTTTGGCATAATGATGGCAACACCTCCTCCAATAATCCAATGCTTCCTCTACCTATCTTCTTTCCTCCCCCTTTGACATCAATGGCAAAGGGTTGCTCATTTCCTAGTGTGCATTCGATTCGTTCATTTCCTTTCTCTCGAGATGTGTTTAGGCCCCTCGACTTTGTACCATGTCGCTTCCGTACCGATGTACAAGAATTGTCGAGAGAACACTTTGAGGATTATTGGACTTGAATATACACTTAAAGATTGTGAATGCTCCATGTGACATATCAAGCTTGCTTCAACTATACTTCAGTCTATATTGTAATCTTCATCTGTGATGCATATCTATTGAGGAAGGTTGTAGTTGGAGTCTGTCTTCTTCTGCAATAATCATCTACAGTACAACATCTATTCAATTGTGATGATGCCAATATGTCTTTTATAGCTGTGGTTCACTTTTCTTGCCTGTTGGTGATGATATGAGCTAGGATGCTGATAATGATATTACACTTAATAGCTGTAGGTCCTTGTTACTGATGTGATCAATGAATTAACTAGAATTTGATCTAAGAGATGAAATTCCTTTACTGTTGCATAATGTACTTTCAAAACAAAACCTTGAGGTAGGATGCATTCAATGTATTGGACAATCTCACTTATCAACCATGCACTTTTCTTTATGACATAAGGGGGTATGTATTTCAATAATCAATCTCTCTTTAAAGGTGGATTACCAACAAATACTTTGTGCTGAAGTAGGATTTAGATGATTCAAAAAATTTTTGAGCTTCAGATGGTAATCACAGCTAGTCCTTTATTCTTCAGATACTTTGACTGTTCTATCAGGATGAACTTCCACACGAGAATATTCAACATGTTTAATTGAAAACTCAGCAAACAAACCTCACACAGTTTTTTAACTGATCTTAAGGAAGAGGCCTTGAAGATATACATGTACCAACTTCAGGAAGGCATGTAATTATATATAGAATAAGATATTGCTTCAGTGCTCAATATACTACTTCAAGTGTAAGCAAGAGAATGTAATTTTTTCTCTGCTACTGACCTTTTCATGCTGAATGCAGATAATACTGGGAATATTACCTTGAGGTTCTTTTGCCATAATCCTTTGATCCTGAGGACCTGTACCATACTGTGGCACCACTGATAACACCTGATATTCAGTTGATAGGCATGCTGCTCGTACCAAGTACCAATTGATATTACCTTGATAAAATATGCAAAGATTTGACTTTAGCTTGCACATGAACCCATAATTAAGACATCCTTCATAAATTATACTATTGAGCTTTCCACTGTTCACACCAACAGTCATCAATATCCTGAAACTGATCTTATCATTATTAACCATTTTATTATTCTCTCATTCTGGTTTAACAGAATGTCACTGCACTTTCCTTTCTAGGATTGCTCCAGAATCATTTCTGCTTTAAAAATCAATTCAACAGTTCTAATATAAAGATCTTCAGGAAGACATCTTCAATTTATTTTCTATGTATATTCATGGTCTGATTACTCCAAGATTTATTACTCACTTAACTGCATTCCTCCAAGTGGAATTTTTGTAGATGAGAGATGTAATGGAATGATGATAGGCACCTTTCTTACTCATCATTCTTAATGGGGTTCATTGTTAATTATAGTAGTATGATGGATTCTGTGATCATCCTTTAATGTGCTGATATATTCTTAGCTTACATGTTCATTGCTGATGTTTCCTCTATCATCATGGCTTCTTGCTGTCTTCTCTTCTTCCATAAATCTGTCAGCTACTTAATACTTCAGATGATCTTCTTCCTCTATAGTTCTCTTTTAGAGGAATTTCATTTCCCTTCTTGATCTCATGGTTGTTCATATTCCAAGGTCATATTCCAAGGAGCTCTTCTCAGACTGCTTTCATGGGGACTATTTATGAACTTCTCTCCCCCTGGGATGTTGCTTCATATTTGTCACTGATTAGATATTTTCTTTGCTTCCTAGAGCAGCTCCCCCTGAGCCTATGATGGATTGATTATGTTATTGAGTTAACAGGCTCCCCCTTTCTCTTTTCCTTCCATACTTTATTGGGGTTCTTCATAATGTCCGCTCTTCTTTTTGATTCATAGTTTTGATTGATCTGTTTTGATTCCATCCTCTATCTAGAGCTCTTTAATGTATATGGAAGTTTTCAGTCTTTTTCTTTGTGACCAAGCTTGAGGCATACATAACATCTTATTCTACCAAGGTATGTTTGAGTTGATGTACAATACTTTGTTCCCCTTTTTGAATGCAATTTACATTCAACAGATTTATGTCCAAAATTATTGCATGCATAACAGTAGCCATGGAAATAGTTTGTGTACCTGGTGGAAGATTGTCTTTTCCATTTGCTTGTTTGAGGGGTTCTTCTCTTTTGCTGCATCCTTTGTTGGTTGGACTGGATTGGCTTTGTCTTACAATATGCTGCAGTATGTCCAGGTTTGTGGTAGGAAAAACAAGTGATACTTCCCATAGGAGGAAAGCAACTTCTTTGACATCTTCCAAATTTATTCAATTCATCCTTAGGAGCATATGAGCCTTTAGTAGCTGATTGTTTCATCCTCTCATTCTCTGTTCTTTCATGTCGCTGCTTGTTTTTGTTTGTTTCTTCGCACATCTTGTTCTTGCTGGCTTCTTCTTCTGTGGGAATCTTCTGAGCTGCTTCATCTTCCTTTACAGCTTTTACAAAGATGATTTTCCTGTTATCTTCTACCTTGGGCTTACTAGTTTCTCTTTCATATCCTATCCCAGCCTTTATGAGAGGAGATCTTTGAGCCTTTAGAATCTGGTCCAACTGTCCAGGGCTTTTCATCTGAGGAGTATTCATTAATAAGTCTCTTTGGGCCTTTTCTAATTTCTTTCTCAGGCTTACTACTTCTTCTTCCAATTTTTCACATTCCAGATTTTTCTCTCTCATTTGTTGTAGCAGAGTGTCTTCTACTTTCCGTGCTTCTTCAAGGTGAGTCTTCAGGCCAACAATCTCTTTCTTATCTTCATATGCTTTCTCATCACATATTTGCACCAATATCTTAAAGTCTTTGTTTTCATTCTTCAATTTTTCTATTTCAGTTAGTATTGTGTCAAGTTTGGCTTTTTCTTCAGCTGCAATTTCTTCATGGTTCTTACTACAATTCACACTAGCAAATACCTCATTTGATTGTATATTTTCCTGTTGACATGAATTTTTCTTCTTCTTAATTCTCTTATCCTTCTTGTTAGTGCAGTCCTTCGTGTCTACTCCATGCATGAAATGCAATCTATCCCAAATTTCTTTTGCAGAGTCTAGATCCATGATCAACTCAAAATCCTTATTATGAAGACTGTCATATATCACACACTTTGCCTTGGAATTCCACTGTTGTTCTTCACCGTGGGGGAGTCCGTGCATGTGCAAGAACCATCACATACAAGCTTCCATATTTCGTGTTCATTAGCCAATAATCCTTTAACCTAATCTCTCCTTTCGGAAAGTTTGTTGTATTTAACATGTGTACATTTTGATATCCATGACTTAACTAGATCTCCTTCAAGCTATTAGGCTTGCACCAAAGCAACCTACTTTTGATACCAATATTGTTGAACTCTTTAGTTAAACTGAGAGGGGGGGGTGAATCAGTTTAACACATTCATGGACTCTTAAAACTTTTCCTTTAAAACTTATTTTACTTTATTAACACCTACATTTCATGATCAACATAATGTGTGAGCAATATTTATTTATGAGCAGCAATTAATAAGCAGATTAGATAATGTACCAGCAGTCTTAATTGTTAGTAGCAAGTATTAGCAGAATAGATATATCATATCAACACATAGACATCATGCACATAGATACCGTATATACGTGGAAACCCCATAAAGGGAGAAAACCACATCTTATTATTGTTGTGATGCAAAGGCAAGCTCCACAACCCCCTCTCACCACCGATTTCTGCAGCACCAACCTACAGGAGGCTCCAACCCTCACTCACAGTGCAAGCTACAACTTGCAAGGAAGCTCCAACTCCCATCTATTTTCTCAAGTAGCACAACCTGAAGAGGTTTCTACCGCCTACCATAACCGACATTTTATCAAGCTACAACTTGCAAGGAAGCTCCAACTCCCATCTATTTTCTGCAGGCACCAACCTACAGGAGGCTCCTACCTCAGTCAGCTACAACTGACATCTATCAAGCTACAACTTGATAGGAAGCTCCAACTTCCTTACTCTTTCAAAAGAAAAACACTTGTTGATTTACCTTGGATATCAGCTTTGTTCTGTACCTTCTTCTCTGTTGTTCATCAACTCTTATATCAGACCTGCATCGTCTCTGCTCATCCCCTTCTTCTTCTTTGCTCAGCTCCTCCTTATTCACATTCTTTGTGCAGCTTGCTTATTCTCTTCAACTCTCTTTAATTCTGCTGCATACTCTCTTCTTCTCTCACTCCTTTTTCGTCAACTCTCTCCCCTTGGATATTACCCTGTTTTATACAAAAATAGCTTCATGGCTCTTTTTATTCCACTGGGAATTCGAAATGGACAGCCATGTCTCTTTGCCTTCTGCCTTCTCATCTCTTTTCAGCTTACTCAGAAAATGTAACTGTAGGTGCTTATTTTAATATTACAGTGGGATATTTTCTCTCTTCCGAAGACTTGCCAATGCATCACAACAATATAAATTTAAATAAAACATTTGCATTCAAATTTAAATGAGAACTCAAACTCTCACTCGTTTCTTTGTCTCTTTGGCTTGTCGCATTTGTCTTTTCTCTGACTGTGTCTTTGTCTTTTCTGTGACTGTGTTTTATCTCTTTTCAGCTCTGTTTTCTCTTCTGTCCTCTGCTGTGGTGTAACTGCTGCATACGTGTAACTGTGCTTTTTATATCAGTGCATTTTATATAAATATATGTAACTACTGACTGTAATTCAACCCTTTACACGCAGCAAGTGTCTTGTTGATGTGGAAGTTCCGCAAGCGGAACATACATACACCACAACTGTATTAAATAAAGAATCGCCCTCCACCTTGGACCGAGGCCGGTGGGTCCATAGTCTACGCGACATAATTTAATACAACTGTAAACACAATTTCAGCTCTTGGCTTAATTATGAGATGTTTTAATCATATAATCTGCCCTTTTAATACAACTTAACACACTCTCGGCGTAATAGAAAAAAAGTTGTTTAATACATAAAATGCCCTTTCGGGCCCACCATCCGAGCTTGCATTGTCCTACGATTGTGATTGATCGCAATCACAACTTGAATAATCCCGATGCATTTGTTGTATTATCTGTCCGATGTGATTGACCACTCCTGCTCTGATTGCGATTGATCACTCCTGCTCCGATTGTGATTGATTGCAATCCCGACTCTAATCCTTCGATGCGATTGAGTCTTTATCCCAGAATTCAACCATATATGAAACCTGATTTATAGACCCATCGGGTCCAGACTTTAATCGCAATCGCAAGTTCCTATATGAACGTTCCGCTCCCTTTATATTCTCCGATGCGATTAGATTGTTCTGATGCGATCTGTCACTGTTCACCGGAACTCAAGGTATATATAAATTATAGTTTATGTACTTCAAATCGCAATCAAAACTCTTTGTTGCATGTTCTGATGTTCTTATAATCTCCGATGCGATTATGCCGGACTTCAAATACATTTGGATTATAACTCATACATCCATCAGGTCCGAACTCTTAATCGCAATCGCAAGTCCTTTAATATGTGTTGCGATGGTTTGTTCCTTTCTGATGCAATTGGAAATGGACTTCAAACACTTTGTTAAACATGGTTTATAGACCCATCAGGTCCGGTCTTCCAATCGCAATCGCAACTCTTATGTTCTCCGATGCAATCACTATTCACTGGAACTCAAACACACATGAATTATGGTTCATTGATCCATCGGGTCCGGATTTCCATCGCAATCACAAATTTCTGTTGGTTACATGTTCTGCTGCCCTTGCAATCTTCGATTGTGATTGGGGAGGGGTCCCACTTTATATTACTTACTTTCCATTGATCATAACGTGCTCCGCTTAAATATATATTAATGTATATGCCTTGGAACATTGCAAAATATGAAATGCGTGGCATTTATATGTATTGTGATGGATATATATATATGTGTGTGTGTGTGTGTGTGTGTCCGCCAACGGGTTAGGCGATTCCCGGAATATGGTTTTGCATTATATGTGTAACGCCCAGTGGGTAATGATTCTCGCGACCAGTGACATCCCCCTCCACCCGGACTTAGGCAGTGCTTATCTCTCGAAGACAACAAACAAGGGCTTCTCGCCGCCGGCCGCCGCCTACCTCTATATATTCGCTCTCTTTGTCTCCTCGCCGTCCGTTCACTATTTCATTTCTTCCTCTGTATTTTCTGTCTCCGCCTCTCTTTTTACTGCCCTGTCTCTGTTCTTCGCTGTGCCTCTGCCTGTTTCTGCTTCAGCGCTGCCTCCTTTGTTGCCTCTATTAATTCTTTGTCTCTTCCTTCCTGCTATATCTGTTGTCTTAGTTTCTTTGTGCTCCTTTCTCTATTGCATATATAGAATCCACTCCACCTGTTATACTTGTAGCAAATCCTATTAGGCTCCGATCTTCTACGCCTTCAATTCAACAGTTCTTTTCCTCAACTTCGAACTCCGCTACGTTACCAGAGTTCTGTTCCTCATCTTGATTTAATTCTATAGAATGAATTGATGTATTCTCCCCAACAGTGCTTCACAGTCTTCCCACTAGAATAATTGTGCAATAACACAAATCAACTTCTACTAGACTGTCTCATTACTACACAGTCTTCCCACTTGAATAATTGTTCCTCATCACTCTGTCTCATTCCTCAGCTACTTGTCTTATGCTTTCTTTGTTTCATCTGCTCCTTGACTGATGCTACTCCTTAATTCTCCTTTTGCTGCCTCAGGTGGTCCTCCTTTGCCATCTCCTTTGCCATCAATGACAACATTTCCAACAGAGGAGACTAGGAGAGGCCTCTGAAGGAGGAATCTATGATTCAATTGTCAAGAGCCTTAGGCACCAGGTCACATATGCACCCCAGTCAAGGCCCATTACATGGAGGTCTTCTCATATAGTGATCTGTAGGAAGATGTAGAGCTACAGAGGTGACAATGAGCCACGTACATCAAGGGGACCACCCCCATAACCACCACATGGGGGAGCACCTTTTTCACCTATTGGGGGAGTTATTTATTCTTTGTGTGGGGTCCCTAAATGCCTGACTGTAAGGATCCGAAGTAAAATGCAGGTGTTGGGGCAGGGTCCCCTAGGGTAAAGCATTTTTGGGTTAATTTTTGGACAATTTTTTTTATAATTCATTGCGCGTAAAAGGAAAGGGGATTTGGGGTGGGTCAAAGTCCCTTAATCATTATAATCGGTAAAAAGAGAAACCATTGTTTGAGACCATGGTAGAGCACTTTTGAAAGTATAAATATGTAAGATTCGTGTAAGGAGAGATATCAATGTCTATGTTTTATCTCTTGGATATGAATTGTTGTTCTAAATTATTAGCCTAGGTAGAAAGGCTCCTGCTAGCTTTGAGAACGGAGACCTAAGTCCTGTGTTGTGTGCAAGGACCTTGCTGGTGTGTGCGTAGACGGAAGAATTTTATTGAATTGAAGATCTATTAATAAATAATTTATTTTTAGCGAACTCTGATCTTTATGCGATTTCTATGATTTTCTAGATTTCTCTATCGTATTATTTGCTATCTATTTCAAGCTATAGAGCTATTATGATTAACACACATTTATTTGGGTTAAGTAGCTGCTAGAAATATATATGTTGACTAGATCTACATGTTTGCGCATGTACATTTCTGCTTATTATGCTAAGTTCGAGATAAATTATAGTGGTCTATTTTCTGCGCTTCTGTCTTGAGGTAAGGGTTATCTGCTTTTAGATCTGGTTTCTGTGAAGTTGTGTGTAGGGCCATAGGCATTAGATCTGTTAATTAGGGTAAATATCCAAATCAAAAGCTCCCTCATGGTGCAGAAATATGGTTCTAGCACCCACACATACTTCTTCGGGTGAGACTTTGGTTTACGCAAGCAGATCACTGCCGAAAGGGCAAATAGTTGGACGGTTATTTTGGTTGTGCAGAACACCATGAACCTGGGCTAGGACCCCTAAAGCCAACAAATGGTTTTGTTTCTGGGACCAAGATCTATTTGAGGGATATTTGATGTTGTGGCATCTGACAAAGAATGAACTGCAATATTGGCTTGATAAGAAGGTGCACGAATTTGCAATCCAAGAAAACCGAAACCCTAAATTATCGGCTGAGGATTTTTAGCAAAGGTATATCTACACGGAGGTCCACACAATTTTCTTTGCTTCCTTTGCGACTGAGTTACACGCGTGGTTATCTCGACTGACTAAATTTCAGACCTATGCAAAGGACGATGCTATCACCAGGTGGACTCTCGAGCTAGTTCGGTATTTGGAGAAATCTAGTAATAAGATTACCCACAAAATAGATTACTGGATTTATATTGTTTTGAGTGGGTTTGTGACTGAATTTTATATTCATACTTTTGTATCATATTCTGAAGCTGAAAGGAGATTTTTCAAGGGCCCTAGAGGTAAGTTTCTATGCTCATTGAAACTGTGGATTAAAATGCTTTTATGTGCAAAGGGTACTTTATGAAGCCACATTGAGTGAATGTCCCTATTGGTCCCCCGTGTTTTGACAGTTTGGAAAATCAAAAGACAAGGCAACATCAGAACCAATCTTTAGAGTTCCAGGATCTAGTCCTCCTGTTCTCAGAGAGGGATCTCTCAAATGTTTGATCGCAAAGGTTTATCTTGTGTGATTTGAGTATGATTTTAGACTAGTTATTAAGTGCAGGTTTTTGTTTATTTGGTTGGATTGAGTTGATACAGTAGAACATGAAAGGTCTAGGAAAGATATACAGAAAGAGGAAATATCTGGTTCATTGGGCAATGTAGTCAAAATAAGGTCATGAAAAAATCTTCAAGGGATATGGGATATCAAAGGGCAAATCTAACTTGGCCACAGGATCCTTTTGTTTTTGGAATGAGATGGACATTAATGAGTTGAAAAGAGAAGTTTAATTCTCAACAAAGGGAACTTGAAAACACAACTTAACAATAAAGAGATATTTGATAGACAGGGCTAACCATAAATTCTACAAACATTCTTCAAGCAAATAATGACTTCAAGAAAACTTTTAAAATGAAATCTAAGATTCGGGGAACTCCCTATTTCCTCAAAGATTTTATTTTAAAGGACTTAGAAAACATAAAATATTCACTGATACTTGCAGTCATAGAAGAGGGAACACCTAAATAACATCTATGCTTACAACTATAACGACCTTCAAGACAATTGTTCAAGCAATGGCAAAGGGCAAGATCAAAACCGACCTCTTTGATTAACTCAAAACAATGGTACTTCAAAGGGAGACTTCAATAACAGCTTTCAAGTGATAGTAGACAAGCAGGGAAAACCATAAATCATGCTAAAACCAACTATTTGAGCTATTAAGGAAATAAACAAGCATGAAGACTAAAGAGAAGGTTTAAAGCCTCTAAAATACTTCAGAAGAAGAAAACATAAAACAGTGAAGGGTGAACAGGTCTAAGGTGCTTCCAGGAGTCATTTCTTAGCCTAAAACTTTCAGCCTACTGTAGTAAGAAATTATGGAACATAATGAAAAAAGGAGAAAACATTTAACAGTTAGAATACTTCACCAACAACCAAGATCATGAATCCAATGATAGAGCCTTCTCAGGAACGGGCATGCAACAGCATCATCAAGACATCCAAGACTTCAATTTGTTCTTCAACTTCAACAGACTATGTATTTATTTCAAAGAGTTTCAGTATTACAGCTTGTGATCAACAACAACCAACCACTTCTCATCTTATGCAGAAGTATTTATAGGAAGATGAGGAGGTGAGATTTTAACAAAATATCTCAAGGACAATTAATGCAGAGTGAAGACTTCTCGGCCCTTTGAGAGGCTCGAGGGAGAAATTTACAAGTGGATCACTACATTAACTGTTTCACAATAAATATCAAAGCTCGGTGGAAGCTTTGTTTGACTTTGAGGCTCTGTGTATGTTTTGGAGTAACTTTGCAGATATTTATGCATTGGTTTCCTTGCAGAAATAACTTCTTGGCAATGCTGGAGGCAGATATTTCTTCGAGCAATAACTTCGGCCTCTGTTATGAATGGTTTGAGGCAACAGGTGGCTCTTTGTAGTAGCTGAGGAATCAATTCGCCTCAGTTGAAGCGGTGGAAACCTTTCTGTCAGCGAAACACTTATGTTTTTCTTAAATAGTGTCTTAATTCGGGGAATTAGGTTTTTATAAGCATTCTTAGCCATAAACCCCCAAATCTGTCTTCAATCTTCTGTCCTTCCGCGCTCTGTTCTTTAAAACTTATACTCTTTTAAAATTGCGTTAAAACGCAGTGTCTTGTCAATGTGCAGAGCCGCACCGGGCCTTTCATGGTATCGACGCCCATGGAACGTCGATCAAATGCCAAAAGGGAACTCTGCAAATGGTTCTTTCCATAGGCCGAAGGCATGGGAATCGTCATTCCCAACTCCCAGCTTTTCTTCAATAAACGACGGAGACCCTTTAAAACCCGCACAAAACATAAAATAAATAAAGAAATCCTGCGTTTTTAGGTTTTAAACTGCTTCAGATGGCGGGGGAGGAGTGTAGCCGTTGGATAAAAATATCTAACGGTGGAGATCTGCGCGAAATGTCAAAAGGAGATCGGGGAGAAGAAATAAGGCGAGGCGATTTTGGGCCGTTCGATCTGGACATATGGACGGTCCAGATCTAATCGGAGGATCTCAATCGGGGGTTGGCAGGCAAGTGCATGCGATGTAAAATTCCAATGCGATTAAGCGCTGGCCATTGATCTGCAAATCAGATCGACGGCGGAAGGTGAATTGGAGGGTTTTCGAAACGGGGGCAAGACTTGTGATCGGAGTTAACGAGGACCGTTGGATCATGGAAGGCAGAGAGGAGATCAACGGTGGATAATCAATCGGGGATAGAAGAAAAAGGGTGCGATAGAAAAACTCCGATGCGATTGCGCGATCGGGGGACTAGTGCGATCAAGTGATAGCCGTTGATCTGGGGGAGGAATGAACGGCTGCGATGGAATTGGAGAGGCAGTAGAGAAGGATGATGGGAGAGGAGCGGGATGAATCCGAACCGTTGGATTTGGCGGGATGGACGGCTCATATTGGATCGGGGGATCGCAATCGCAATACGCAGAAGGAGGGTGCGATTGAAATTTCCAATTGCGATTGGAGCGGGTGTGCGATGGCCGTCGGATCGGCTGTGATTAAATCGAGAGGTGACACGATTGGGGATCGGAAGGCAAGACTTGCGATTGCGATCGGGAGGGGAAATGCGATTGAGCGCTGGCCATCAGATCGCGGGAAGGATGAACGGTCGAGATGTAATCGGGGATCGCAATCGGAGATCGGAGAAGAACGCTTGCGATCAATCGGGGTTACAACATGAGTGTTGCGATTGCGATCGGGCGGGGGGCTGCGATTAGTGCTCCACCGTCAGATCGGGACCATAGATCGACGGTGTAAAACATATCGCGGGACTTAACGTTATAAAAAATCGCATCGGGTTTTTTTGATATTACAAAGGAAAATTCACCTGCCCGACCTTCCGATTGCGATTAGCGCTCGGGACTTAAGCGCTTGGTCCCAGCGCACGGGCATGTGGGGGAAGTGGTTTAGGACATAGCCTAAAGGGGCTTAAGTCCATGGTCATAATACTTGTATTTTATGACATTTTTCATGGTTTTTTAATGGAAATGGGGGTTCCGAAATAGTTAAAAAGTGAGTTTTTAACTATGGAAAGGGGAATTTTTCATAAATGGAAAGAAGAGGACTTATGAAAACAAGGCAGTTTTGATGGAGAAAAAGGGGAGCAGATGAAAGGTTTGAGAAGAGGGAAAATGATGGTCTTTTAGCAGTCTTTCATTTGGAATTAGCAGAATTTTCTGAGTATAAAATGGGACAGCAAATGAGGATTTGGGACAGAGGCATGAGGCTTTAAAGAGACTTCAAGAGCCAAAAATTTTTAGTGATAAAATTTGTTCCTTGGAGGCTCAAAAAAGATCTTAGCCACCTTTTGGTATAACAAAATATTATAGGTGGCTAACAATGGCTCCACTTGGGGATGGTGCCTTCTTGAAGGCATCAAGAATTCAGACTTGATTTCTGGGAGGCTGATTAGTTGCCTCATCCATTGTTCTCTCTGGGATGCTGACCAGGTGCCTCATCCATTGGGCTTCCCTTCCTTTGCTGGATGATATAGCTTTGAAAAAATGTTTGGCGGCTATGAAAACAATGGAATTTCATCAATACAATCTTTCTACCTACCCAATCCTACTAATCTAACATTTTTTCCTCATCAGAGTGCACTTGGATTGGAAAACTCTTAACAGCATTTTATTCTTTTGAAAGCATAAAAACTAATATAATTCTACTCCTTATTTCTCCCTGAACTCAGATTAAACAGTTGAGCTCAGATATTTCTCTACCTAATCTACTGTCTGTTGGGATTAAACTGTCCAACAGACTTTCATTCTCTAAATTCTACAACAGAAATTTAGAAACAGCCAAGTCAAGATTAAGCTGTTTGACTTGCTGTGATCTATGGCATAAAACAAGCTGCACATAGATCATTATTTGCAGAAAATTAAAATCAAAATGGAAGGCTTAGGATCTGAAATTTTCTCATCACGGCCTTCTCTCTTCTTCACAGCTCTGTTTTTGCTTTTGTTTGAGCTGTTCTTTCTTTTTCTCTGGTTCAGATTTTGAGTTAATTAGAACCAGATTTTTACATCTTCTTGACTCAGAAAATAAAACAAGCGTGAGTCATTTCTCTTTGGGAAACTCAGGTTCAGATTTTGAGTTTGTTTGAACCTTCAATTTCTATCCTAATCTATCTACTGATAAGCCAAGATTGAACAATTTGGCAAATCGAATTCACTATCCTATCAGCAGAAAAATTTAAAAGCTAATTAGTTAAGATTAGGCTGTTTGACTAACTAGAAGTGTGTTTTGCAGGAGTGGCATTTAAGCTTTGCACACTTTCATATTTGTTTCTCTTTTTGGTATGGGGCTATACCTTTATTGTTTTGTCAATTTTCCCTCTTTTCATTCTTTCTTTGTTTTTGTATTTTTGAATTCTTGATTTTTCTCCAAAGCAGAAAACAACAACTAACTACATGCTCGGAACTGAGCTTTATTGACATTCCTATCTAACCTATTCTAAACATGGAGTATTTGCATATTCATATGATACAAAAGTGCCAATGCAGCCAGCTGAGTAATGTCAAGAAGAACTAGTAACTCTGGCTGCTTGTCAGAGGTATCCATAGAACATATTGAAGGTTAACCTTCAATGTCAAGGCTATCACAGAAGGTGACAGCTTTTCATGTCTCTGGCTCTTGCAAAGGGTCAATGCTTGATAATTTGAGCCATTCGGGATTTCCACACACTCTTCCATAGGATCAACAAAGAGAAGATGAAGATTCTCTTCTTTATGGACCTCCATATTCGGTAGATTGTCTGCTTCCAAGGCCTCGGCTTTGAGGGCTATGTCTTCAATATGTTCCTTGGAAGTATCTTCATCTTTAACCTGCACAACAGCAAACAGTGAAATATTTTCTTTGTCTAAATATATGCTTGCTTCTGGTACAAATTCAGGCTCTTTATATGACAGAATAATATCAGTGAAGGGAGAAGTTTCTTCTTGAGAAGATGATATATCCACAATAGGATAGTCTTCTATTTGTTTTTCTCCTTCATCTTCATCATCCTCTGAACTGGAGGACTCATCATATTTAACAGTGTTGTCCTCTGGTAACCCTGGTATGCTTGAATTCAGAGAACTAAACTCTATGAAGAGGTTATTATATTCTTGAGCAGGGGAGTATTTAAAGGTTTCCTCTTTTTCAAGAGAAAGCTCCTTTTTCTCAAAAAATTCTTTATTGCTCTTCTCTTCACCTTCTGAGTTGAAAGGCCGCTGATTTCCAATTATGTGAAAGCCATTAGTGATGGATTGAAACGGATTTTTTTGGCTTTCAAGCTGGTGATGGTGAAAATGATAACACCAATCAAACGCTGGTTGCCCTGCATGATTAGTTTTTTCTTGGAACTCATCATCATCATCATCAGACTGATCGAAATTCGGAAAATCATCTAAATAAACAATTTTGTCAGTCGAACATATTGGGTCATCAGTTTGCTTTTCTTCTAACTGATCTACAAGATAACTTTCTAAATCTATACAACAAAGTTCTTTATGTGAATGGGCAAGAGTGTTTGTTTCGCAAAAAATTTCAGAGACTGACTGTTTATAAATAGTCCGATCTATCTCTTTTTCTGTCAAAGGGAAGGATGTTTCTATGTTCCTTTGAACAGGAGTACAGCAGTTCTCTGTCTCTTGTGAAGACTGATTTTGAGGCTGGATGTCTTCTTGAGCCTCGGCTATAAGGGATGATGAATCAATATTTGAGTTTTCAGGGATATCTTGAGGAATGTTTTTTACTGCTTGGATAATCTTTTCCTCAACTGATTCATCTATGTTTTTAAAATTCTTCAATAGGATATTAAACTCATGAATGGCTGTTAAAAGATCTTTAGGATGCATCTCTTCCAAAGCTTCCTCATTATCTATAATGTGTTGGGTGATGTTTTGTGATGGATCATAATATATTGCACCCCATGATAATGACATAGCGTTTTCTTCATAGTTCTCATAGAACACATATCAAGGTCTCTTAAAGAAAATAAACTACTAGATCTTAAGCATTCATACCAATCCCTAGCTTTTCCTTCTAATGTTAACATGAAAATTTTCATTAGGCAGTCTTCATGCCATTCAACTTTCAACCTCCATACATGTATATGAAATCTGATGAGATGTAATAGAGGGTCATCAAACTTTTCACCTTGAAAAACAGGCAGGTTGTCATCCCAATTCACCCGGGGCATCTTATGTGGAAACCAAGGGATATGATCTCTACTCATTGGGGCATATCTTCGTTGTATTCTCGGAATCATGTTTGTAAATCAGAAAAGAGGTCACTGTGTCCGGTCAATCAGTTCAGGGTCTTCTACCAGTGGATTCATTTGGTCTTCTAAGGATTGTGGAGTCGCCGAGTGGAAGTTTTTAGCTCCTACGGAGGTAAAAGGTTTTATGGTCCACTACCAATGTTTATTATGAAGCCAAACTTGAAATTGGTTTTTTTTTGGGTTTTTCTGAGTTACTTTGTTTTGATAGGTCAAGAGAGTGTTCTAAGTCTGATTTTTCACTTAGCTAAGGTGCTCAAACAAACAGATTTGCTCTTATGGCTTGGTAACTGGTTCCTTCAAGGTTTGGTAAGACTTTTCAAGAATCCTAATGAATAGAGGCGTTGTCACCATCTAATCAAGTCTCATCATGATTAACAAGTCTCATCATGATTGCCATTTGTGAGGCGTTGCTTGAAGAAAGTTACTTATGTTAAACTGACCTATCAGCTTAAAGAAAGGTTTTGAAACTCCTAATTTCAAAGATGTCCCACCGTGATCGCCATTATGTTGGTCCCCGTGTTTTGAGCGCTTGGAAAATCAAAAGACAAGGCAACATCGAACCAATCTTTAGAGTTCCGTGATCTAGTCCTCCTGGTTCTCGTAGAGGATCTCTCAAATATTTGTTTGCAAAGGTTTATCTTATTTGCTTTGGTTATGGATTTTAGACTAGTTATTACGTGCAAATGTTTGTTTGGTTGGGTTGAGTTGATACAGCAGAATATAAAAGGTCTAGGAAATATAGACAGAAAGAGGAAATATCCGGTTCATTGGGCAATGGAGTCCAAATAAGGTCATAACAAACTCTTCAAGGGATATGGGATATCAAAGGGCAAATCTAACTTGGCCACATGATCCTTTGTTTTGGAATGAGATGGACATTAATGATTTGGAAAGAGAAGTTTAATTCTCAACAAAGGGAACTTGAAGAGCATAACTCAACAATAAAGAGATATTTGATAGACAGGGCTAACCATAAATCCTACAAACATTCTTTAAGAAAATAATAACTTCAAGACAACTTTTAAAATGAAATCTAAGATTCGGGGAACTCCGTATTTCCTCAAAGATCTTATTTTAAAGGATTTAGAAAACATAAAAGATTCACTGATAATTGCAGTCATAGAAGAGGGAACACCTAAATAACATCTATTCTTACAACTATAACGACCTTCAATACAACTGTTCAAGCAATGGCAAAGGGCAAGATCAAAACCGACCTCTTTGATTAACTCAAAACAATGGTATTCAAAGGGAGACTTCAATAACAGCTTTCAAGTGATAGTAGACAAGCAGGCAAAACTATAAATCATGCTAAAAACAACTATTTGAGCTATTAAGGAAATAAACAAGCATGAAGACTAAAGAGAAGGTTTAAAGCCTCTAAAATACTTGAGCAGAAGAAAACATAAAACAGTGAAGGGTGAACCTTGATTAGGCCCAGGAGTCATTTCTTAGCCTAAAACTTTCACTAATGTAGTAAGAAATTATGGAACATAATGAAAACAGGAGAAAACATTAAACAATTAGAATACTTCACCAAAAACCAAGCTCATGAATCCAATGATAGAGCCTTCTCAGGAACGGGCATGCAACAACATCATCAAGACATCCAAGACTTCAATTTGTTCTTCAACTTCAACAAACTATGTATTTATTTCAAAGAGTTTCAGTATTACAGCTTGTGATCAACAACAACCAACAACTTCTCATCCTATGCAGAAGTACTTATAGGAAGATGAGGAGGTGAGATTTTAACAAAATATCTCAAGGACAATTAATGCAGAGTGAAGACTTCTCGGCCCTTTGAGAGGCTCGAGGGAGAAATTTACAGGTGGATCACTACATTAACTGTTTCAAAATAAATATCAAAGCTTGGTGGAAGCTTTGTTTGACTTTGAGGCTCTGTGTATGTTTTGGAGTAACTCTGCAAATATTTATGCATTGGTTTCCTTGCAGAAATAACTTCTTGGCAATGTTGGAGGCAGATATTTCTTCGAGCAATAACTTTGGCCTCTGTTCTGAATGGTTTGAGGCGACAGGTGGCTCTTTTTAGTAGCTGAGGAATCAATTCGCCTCAGTTGAAGAGGTGGAAACCTTTCTGTCAGCGAAAAACTTATGATTTTCTTAAATAGTGTCTTAACTCGGGGAATTAGGTTTTTATAAGCATTCTTAGCCATAATCCCCCAAATCTGTCTTCAATCTTCTGTCCTTCCACGCTCTGTTATTTAAAACTTATACTCTTTTAAAATCGTGTTAAAATGCAGTGTCTTGTCAATGTGCAGAGCCGCACCGGGCCTTTCACGGTATCGACGCCCATGGAACGTCGATCAAATTCCAAAAGGGAACTCTGCAAATGGTTCTTTCCATAGGCCGAAGGCATGGGAATCGTCATTCCCAACTCCCGGCTTTTCTTCAATAAACGACGAAGACCCTTTAAAACCTGCACAAAACATAAAATAAATAAAGAAATCCTGCGTTTTTAGGCTTTAAACTGCTTCAGATGGTGGGGGAGGAGCGTAGCCGTCGGATAAAGACGAACGTGAGACCGCGAAATGTCGGTGCTGAGATCTAGGAGAAGCCAGGGGCCAAGGCGAGGCGATTTTGGGCCGTCCGATCTGGACATATGGACGGTCCAGATCTAATCGGAGGATCTCAATCGGGGGTTGGCAGGCAAGTGCATGCGATGTAAAATTCCAACGCGATTAAGCGCTGGCCGTGGATCTGCAAATCAGATCGACGACGGAAGGTGAATTGGAGGGTTTTCGAAACGGGGGCAAGACTTGTGATCGGAGTTAACGAGGACCGTTGGATCATGGAAGGCAGAGAGGAGATCAACGGTGGATAATCAATCAGGGATAGAAGAAAAAGGGTACGATCGAAAAACTCCGATGTGATTGCGCGATCGGGGGACTAGTGCGATCAAGCGATAGCCGTTGATCTGGGGGAGGAATGAACGGCTGCGATGGAATCGGAGAGGCAGTAGAGAAGGATGATGGGAGAGGAGCGGGATGAATCCAAACCGTTGGATCTGGCGGGACGGACGACTCATATTGGATCGGGGGATCGCAATCGCAATACGCAGAAGGAGGGTGCGATTGAAAGTTCCGATTGTGATTGGAGCGGGTGTGCGATGGCCGTCGGATCGGCTGGGATATGGACGGCTGCGATTAAATCAGGAGGTGACACGATCGGGGATCGGAAGGCAAGACTTGTGATTGCGATCGGGAGGGGAAATGCGATTGAGCGCTGGCCGTCAGATTGCGGGAAGGATGAACGGTCGGGATGTAATCGGGGATCGCAATTGGAGGTCGGAGAAGAAGGCTTGCGATCAATCGGGGTTACAACATGAGTGTTGCGATTGCGATCGGGCGGGGGGCTGCGATTAGCGCTCCACCGTCGGATCGGGACCATAGATTAATGGTGTAAAACATATCGCGGGACTTAACGTTATAAAAAATCGCATCGGGTTTTTTTGATATTACAAAGGAAAATTCACCCGCCCGACCTTCCGATTGCGATTAGCGCTCGTGACTTAAGCGCTTGGTCCCAGCGCACGGGCATGTGGGGCAAGTGGTTTAGGACATAGCCCAAAGGGGCTTAAGTCCATGGTCATAATACTTGTATTTTATGACATTTTTCATGGTTTTTTAATGGAAATGGGGGTTCTGAAATAGTTAAAAAGTGAGTTTTTAACTATGGAAAGGGGAATTTTTCATAAATGGAAAGAAGAGGACTTATGAAAACAAGGCAGTTTTGATGGAGAAAAAGGGGAGCAGATGAAAGGTTTGAGAAGAGGGAAAATGATGGTCTTTCAATAGTCTTTCATTTGGAATCAGCAGAATTTTCTAAGTATAAAATGGGACAGCAAATGAGGATTTGGGACAGAGGCATGAGGCTTTAAAGAGACTTCAAGAGCCAACAATTTTTAGTGATAAAATTTGTTCCTTGGAGGCTCAAAAAAGATCTTAGCCACCTTTTGGTATAACAAAATATTATAGGTGGCTAACAGTGGCTCCACTTGGGGATGGTGCCTTCTTGAAGGCATCAAGAATTCAGACTTGACTTCTGGGAGGCTGACTAGTTGCCTCATCCATTGGGCTGTCCTTCTGTGATTGAATGATCTTCTCTAAAAACATATTCAGCAGCCATGAAAATAATGGATTTTCATCTACAAACTTTCTACCTACCCAATCCTACTGATCTAACATTTTTTCTTCAACAGAGTGCACTTGGATTGGCAAACTCTTAACAACATTTTATTCTTTTGAAAGCATAAAAAAACTAATCTAATTCTACTCCTTATTTCTCCCTGAACTCAGATTAAACAGTTGAGTTCAGATGTTTCTCTACCTAATCTACTGTCTGTTGGGATTAAACTGTCCAACAGACTTTCATTCTCTAAATTCTAAAGCAGAAATTTAAAAACAGCCAAGTCAAGATTAAGCAGTTTGACTTGTTGTGATCTATGGCATAAAAACAAGCTGCACATAGATTATTATTTGCAGAAAATTAAAATCAAAATAGAAGGCTTAAGATCTGAAAGTTTAAGTACTGCCTTCCCTTTCTTCACAGCTCTGTTTTTTACTTTGTTTGAGTTGTCTTTTCTTTTCTTCTGGTTCAGATTTTGAGCGATTTGGAACCAGATTTACACTTTCTTTGAATCAGAAAATAACACAAGTGTGAGTCATTTCTCTTTGGGAAACTCAGGTTCAGATTTTGAGTTTGTTTGAACCTTCAATTTCTATCCTAATCTATCTACTGATAAGCCAAGATTAAACAATTTGGCAAATCGAATTCACTATCCTATCAGCAAAAAAATTTAAAAGCTAATTAGTCAAGATCAGGCTGTTTGACTAACTAGAAGTGTGTTTTGCAGGAGTGGCATTTAAGCTTGCACACTTTCAGATTTGTTTCTCTTTTTGATATGGGGCTATACCTTTATTGTTTTGTCAATTTGCCCTCTTTTCATTCTTTCTTTGTTTTTGTATTTTTGAATTCTTGATTTTTCTCCAAAGCAGAAAACAACAACTAAATACATGCTTGGAACTGAGCTTTATTGAAATTCCTATCTAACCTATTCTAAACATGGAGTATTTACATATTCATATGATACAAAAGTGCTAATGCAGCCAGCTGAGTAATGTCAAGAAGAAGTAGTAACTCTGGCTGCTTCTCAAAGGTATCCATAGAACATATTGAAGGTTAACCTTCAATGTCAAGGCTATCACAGAAGGTGACGGCTTTTCATGTCTCTGGCTCTTGCAAAGGGTCAATGCTTGATAATTTGAGCCATTCGGGATTTCCACACACTCTTCCATAGGATCAACAAAGAAAAGATGAAGATTCTCTTCTTTATGGGCCTCCATATTCGGTAGATTTTCTGCTTCCAAGGCCTCGGCTTTGAGGGCTATGTCTTCAATATGTTCCTTGGAAGTATCTTCATCTTTAACCTGCACAACAGAAAATAGTGAAATATTTTCTTTGTCTAAATATATGCTTGCTTCTGATACAAATTTAGGCTCTTTATATGACAGACTAATATCAGTGAAGGGAGAAGTTTCTTCTTGAGAAGATGATATATCCACAATAGGATAGTCTTCTATTTGTTTTTCTCCTTCATCTTCATCATCCTCTGAACTGGAGGACTCATCATATTTAACAGTGTTGTCCTCTGGTAACCCTGGTATGCTTGAATTCAGAGAACTAAACTCTATGAAGAGGTTATTATATTTTTGAGCAGGGGAGTATTTAAAGGTTTCCTCTTTTTCAAGAGAAAGCTCCTTTTGCTCAAAAATTTCTTTATTGCTCTTCTCTTCACCTTCTGAGTTGAAAGGCTGCTGATTTCCAATTATGTGAAAGCCATTAGTGATGGATTGAAACAGATGTTTTTGGCTTTCAAGCTAGTGATGGTGAAAATGATAACACCAATCAAACGCTGGTTGCCTTGCATGATTATTTTTTTCTTGGAACTCATCATCATCATCATTAGACTGGTCGAAATTCGGAAAATCATCTGAATAAACAATTTTGTCAGTTGAACATATTGGGTCATCAGTTTTCTTTTCTTCTAACTGATCTACAAGATAACTTTCTAAATCTATACAAAAAATTTCTTTATGTGAATGGGTAAGAGTGTTTGTTTCGCAAAAAAATTCAGAGACTGACTGTTTATAAATAGTCTGATCTATATCTTTTTCTGTCAAAGGGAAGGATGTTTCTATGTTCCTTTGAACATGAGTATAGCAGTTCTCTGTCTCTTGTGAAGACTGATTTTAAGGCTGGATGTCTTCTTGAGCCTCGACTATAATGGATGATGAATCAATATTTGAGTTTTCAGGGATGTCTTGAGGAATGTTTTTTACTGCTTGGATCATCTTTTCCTCAACTGATTCATCTATTTTTTTTAAATTTTTCAATAGGATATTAAACTCATGAATGGCTGTTAAAAGATCTTTAGGATGCATCTCTTCCAAAGCTTCCTCATTATCTATAATGTGTTGGGTGATGTTTTGTGATGGATCATAATATATTGCACCCCATGATAATGACGTAACGTTTTCTTCATAGTTCTCATAGAACACATATTCAAGGTCTCTTAAAGAAAACAAACTACTAGATCTTAAGCATTCATACCAATCCATAGCTTTTCCTTCTAATGTTAACATGAACATTTTCATTAGGCAGTCTTCATGCCATTCAACTTTCAACCTCCATACATGTATATGAAATCTGATGAGATGTAATAGAGGGTCATCAAACTTTTCACCTTGAAAAACAGGCAGGTTGTCATCCCAATTCACCCGGGGCATCTTATGTGGAAACCCAGGGATATGATCTCTACTCATTGGGGCATATCTTCGTTGTATTCTCGGAATCATGTTTGTAAATCAGAAAAGAGGTCACTATGTCCGGTCAATCAGTTCAGGGTCTTCAACCAGTGGAGTCATTTGGTCTTCTAAGGATTGTGGAGTCGCCAAGTGGAAGTTTTTAGTTCCTACGGAGGTAAAAGGTTTTATGGTCCACTACCAATGTTTATTACGAAGCCAAACTTGAAATTGTTTTTTTTTTTTTTTTTTGGGGTTTTCTGAGTTACTTTGTTTTTATAGGTCAAGAGAGTGTTCTAAGTCTGATTTTTCACTTAGCTAAGGTGCTCAAACAAACAGAGTTGCTCTTATGGCTTGGTAACTGGTTCCTTCAAGGTTTGGTAAGACTTTTCAAGAATCCTAAGGGTTTCTTAGTTTGTCATTGATTCAATCAAGTCCTATCATGATTGCCATTTGTGAGGCAGTGCTTGAAGAAAGTTACTTATGTTAAACTGGACCTAACAGTTTAAAGAAAGGTTTTGAAACCTCTAATTCTCAGCATGTCCCACCGTGATCGCCATTATGTTGGTCCCTCGTGTTTTGACAGTTTGGCAAATCAAAAGACAAGGCAACATCAGAACCAATCTTTAGAGTTCCAGGATCTAGTCCTCCTGTTCTCAGAGAGGGATCTCTCAAATGTTTGATCGTAAAGGTTTATCTTGTGTGCTTTGAGTATGATTTTAGACTAGTTATTAAGTGCAGGTTTTTGTTTATTTGGTTGGATTGAGTTGATACAGCAGAACATGGAAGGTCTAGGAAAGATAAACAGAAAGAGGAAATATCTGGTTCATTGGGCTATGGAGTCAAAATAAGGTTATGACAAACTCATCAATGGATATGGGATATCAAAGGGAAAATCTAACTTGGCCACAGGATCCTTTTGTTTTTGGAATGAGATGAACATTAATGATTTGGAAAGAGAAGTTTAATTCTCAACAAAGGGAACTTGAAGAACATAACTCAAAAATAAAGAGATATTTGATAGACAGGGCTAACCATAAATCCTACAAACATTCTTTAAGCAAATAATAACTTCAAGAAAACTTTTAAAATGAAATCTAAGATTCGGGGAACTCCCTATTTCCTCAAAGATTTTATTTTAAAGGATTTAGAAAACATAAAAGATTCACTGATAATTGCAGTCATAGAAGAGGGAACACCTAAATAACATCTATGCTTACAACTATAACGACCTTCAAGACAACTGTTCAAGCAATGGCAAAGGGCAAGATCAAAACCGACCTTTTTGATTAACTCAAAACAATGGTACTTCAAAGGGAGACTTCAATAACAGCTTTGAAGTGATAGTAGACAAGCAGGGAAAACCATAAATCATGCTAAAACCAACTATTTGAGCTATTAAGGAAATAAAAAAGCATGAAGACTAAAGAGAAGGTTTAAAGCCTCTAAAATACTTCAGCAGAAGAAAACATAAAACAGTGAAGGGTGAGCAGGTCTAAGGTGCTTCCAGGAGTCATTTCTTAGCCTAAAACTTTCAGCCTACTGTAGTAAGAAATTATGGAACATAATGAAAAAAGGAGAAAACATTTAACAGTTAGAATACTTCACTAACAACCAAGCTCATGAATCCAATTGTAGAGCCTTCTCATGAACGGGCATGCAACAACATCATCAAGACATCCAAGACTTCAATTTGTTCTTCAACTTCAACATACTATGTATTTATTTCAAAGAGTTTCAGTATTACAGCTTGTGATCAACAACAACCAACCACTTCTCATCTTATGCAGAAGTACTTATAGGAAGATGAGGAGGTGAGATTTTAACAAAATATCTCAAGGACAATTAATGCAGAGTGAAGACTTCTCGGCCCTTTGAGAGGCTCTAGGGAGAAATTTACAGGTGGATCACTACATTAACTGTTTCACAATAAATATCAAAGCTCGGTGGAAGCTTTGTTTGACTTTGAGGCTCTGTGTATGTTTTGGAGTAACTCTGCAGATATTTATGCATTGGTTTCCTTGCAAAAATAACTTCTTGGCAATGCTGGAGGCAGATATTTCTTCGAGCAATAACTTCGGCCTCTGTTCTGAATGGTTTGAGGTGACAGGTGGCTCTTTGTAGTAGCTGAGGAATCAATTCGCCTCAGTTGAAGCGGTGGAAACCTTTCAGTCAGCGAAACACTTATGATTTTCTTAAATAGTGTCTTAATTCGGGGAATTAGGTTTTTATAAGCATTCTTAGCCATAATCCCCCAAATCTGTCTTCAATCTTCTGTCCTTCCGCGCTCTGTTCTTTAAAACTTATACTCTTTTAAAATCGCGTTAAAACGCAGTGTCTTGTCAATGTGCAGAGCCGCACTGGGCCTTTCATGGTATCGACGCCCATGGAACGTTGATCAAATGCCAAAAGGGAACTCTGCAAATGGTTCTTTCCATAGGCCAAAGGCATGGGAATCGTCATTCCCAGCTCCCGAATTTCCTTCATTCTATAATGGAAAACCATTAAAACACCTGCAAAACACAAAAAAAGTTAAGAAATCCTGCGTTTTTAGGTTTAAACTGCTTCAGAAGGTGGGAGAGGAGCGTGGCCGTCGGATAAAAATATCTAACGATGGAGATCGGTGCAGAACAGGCAAAGGAGAGCGGGGAGAAGAAATAAGGCGGGATGGCTTTGGACCATCCGATCTGAACACGTGGACGGTCCAGATCAAATCGGAGGAACGCAATCGGGGGGGAGCGAGTAAATGGAGCGATTGAATCACGTGACGTGATTATGAGTAGACCGTTGATCTAAAACTCAGATCAACGGTGGGAATTGAATCGGGGTAATCACAATCGGAGGTGGCAGGTAGGTGCATGTGATTTCGCAATCGGGGAATAGGAGCGATTAAGCGATAGCCATTGATCTGGGGGAGGAATGGACGGCTGCGATGGAATCGGAGAGGCAGTAGAGAAGGATGATGGGAGAGGAGCGGGATGAATCCGAACCGTTGGATCTGGCGGGATGGACGGCTCAGATTGGATCGGGGGATCGCAATCGCAATACGCAGTAGGAGGGTGCGATTGAAAGTTCCGATTGCGATTGGAGCGGGTGTGCTATGGAGTGCTAGCCGTCAGATCGCGGGAAGGATGAACGGTCGAGATGTAATCGGGGATCACAATCGGAGGTCGGAGAAGAAGGCTTGTGATCAATCGGGGGTTACAACATGAGTGTTGCGATTGCGATTGGGTGGGGGGCTGCGATTAGCGCTCTACCATCGGATCGGGACCATAGATCGACGATGTAAAAAATATCGCGGGACTTAACGTTATAAAAAATCGCATCGGGGTTTTTTGATATTACAAAGGAAATTTCACCCGCCCGACCTTCCGATTGCGATTAGCGCTCGGGACTTAAGCGCTTGGTCCCAGCGCACGGGCATGTGGGGGAAGTGGATTAGGACTTAGCCCAAAGGGGCTTAAGTCCATAGTCATAATACTTGTATTTTTATGAAAATTTCAAGGTTTTTAAATGGAAATGGGGGTTCTGAAATAGTGAAAAAGTGAGTTTTTAACTATGGAAAGGGGAAATTTTCATAAATGGAAAGAAGAGGACTTATGAAAACAAGGCAGTTTTGATGGAGAAAAAGGGGAGCAGATGAAAGGTTTGAGAAGAGGGAAAATGATGGTCTTTCAGCAGTCTTTCATTTGGAATCAGCAGAATTTTCTGAGTATGAAATGGGACAGCAAATGAGGATTTGGGACAGAGGCATGAGGCTTTAAAGAGACTTCAAGAGCCAACAATTTTTAGTGATAAAATTTGTTCCTTGGAGGCTCGAAAAAGATCTTAGCCACCTTTTGGTATAAAAAAATATTATAGGTGGCTAACATTCCCGAAGAGGCCCGAATACGTGCAATGGAAAAACTTACAGAATAGACATAGAAGAAGGTTTTGTTTATATCCCTCTCAAAGGTAAAGATGACAACGTCGAGCAGTTTGAAACAAGTAGCTCTGGTGAATGTGCGTACTCAAAAGAATAAGGATTGCAATATCAAGGTATTTTTGGGTCGTTGGCCTTTGTTAATATCCCATCCACTCCAATTCTAAAATCATCTCACTCTAACGAGTCATTCACTCCACCTCCACCTCCACCACAAGAATTCGACATGGCTACTTCCATCAAGCTACCGAATTTCAAGGGTGTTGGAAATTATGATGTTGACCAATTTTGGTTCGTCGCATATGTTGTGTGGACATCGCAGCAGACCAATAATGATAATGTTAAGAAAGCGCGGTTGGGTACTGCATTTCAAGAATGTGCACTGGATTCGTACATGACATATACGACAACCAACCCTACTGTGATGATTGATGAGCTTTAGACCAGATTGAAGGAACAATTCCAAAATCCAAAATCGTATTCTCAATGCATGTCTGAATTAAAGGAGATCCACCAAGAAGTGAATGAATCTGTATGGGAGGCACATCAACGATTGAAGCACACCATCAGAGATGGAGGATTTACTATCGATGACATGCAACACAAAGAATGGTTCATTGTTATGTTGCTGCTGCATCTATGCCAGTATTTAAACAAAAAAAATATTGCGACATAAACTGAAGCTGTGGAGATTTCCATGAATACAAAAGCCTGTACCGACCACATAGGTTGGGGATTAGCAAATCCAAAGCCATTTCGCTGCACTACACTTATAAATACAAACTCTGCAAAAGGTTGTGTGCGTAGGAGTATGGTGCACACACTGTAAAGCCAAGGGAAATAATAGGGACCAGTGTCCTGTATATAATAACTACCTGGTGGTTGGAGGACAAAGTCCGATTAAGAACGGGGTAGGTCCTAGTGAGGTTCCAAAAATATGGTGTGAGATTTTCCAAACAAATGGACTCCATATGATAGACTTCTACCCTAGGCTTGGTAAATATATTCTGGAGCTACAACAACCTTACTGAACATTTTTTCGATCTGTGGGACATGATGATAAGAAATATCATAGCTTCGATTTGATGATTGAGCATGTTGCCTCGTATAGATTGCAGGTTGAGGGTAGAGGACCGAATTCACGTGCATCGTTGTCTGGGCATGGCGGATTTCCAGGTAGAGGACAAGAAAGAGGAGGATGGGCTAGCGGTGGAAGGGGACAACTCATTTGTTATAACTGTGGAGAAGCTGGTCATTATGAGTGCGACTGCCTGAACCCAACATAACAATATTGCAGGTATTATAGAAAATTTGATCATATTATTGAAGATTCTTGTGTGATGTTTGCAAAAATGCAGGAAAAGAAACCATAGACACCTACATAGAATGTTCAAATCATGAGAACAAAACCGCGCCTTGAAAACCCTAGTATAAATATTATTATCAGAAGCAATATAGCAACTGGAGAAGATAAAACATAAGATAAGAGACTTTTCACTGATGTTTGGGTTGAGAGATCCCCTAAGAAAAAGGAAGGGTTCAATCTACAAAGGGAAAAGGAGTATTTTTTCACAAAAAAGAAGGAATTTGCGGATCCTGTCACATCTAAAGTAGCAAGCAACCTGCCATGAATACTATCGAAGGGGTCGAGCCTGCAGAGATGAAACCTTTTTTGCAGGCCTGTATCAATCTTCTACATAATAATAAGGCCATTGAGAACCTTCAAGATTTAATTAATAGTTACACTAAAAAAGAACAACCTCAGATGGAGAAAAAGGTTGTCAATAAGATCTACAAGAACAAGAGAAGAACTTCTCGAGAGATGCGCTTGACTGATCAAATATGTGAGTTTAAAATGGACTAGGTCATTATTGATTTGGGGTCTGATGCAAATGTCATACCAAAGCAGTATTGGTAGAAAATGGGAGAGCCTAAATTGAAATGGTCTGCAATACAAATTCACATGGAAAATCAACATAATATTATCCCAATGGGTAGAATTTCTGGGGTCATAGTGGATATCAAAGGAGTTAATGCACTGGATGATTTTGAATTTATTCATATTGTTGATGATTCATATCCACACCCTGCGTTTTTGGGTCTGGATTGGGCTATTGACATATATGTTGTCATCAACCTCAAGCGTATAAATATGGTGTTTGAAAACAATGGAACCAGGGTTGTGGTCCCACTAGATTTTGCAGAAGGAGAAAGATACACAGAACCGGTGCACACAAAAGAGGACGTTGATCATATATACAAGCTAACTGTGCAAGACGAAGATTGGATCAACCCCACAGTAGATGGCCAACTTATCTGGGATAGAAATAGTTCATGCCACTAAGACTTAGATGAGGAATTGGAGAATTGGCATAACCGTTTGCATGAAGTCTCTACACTACATTGTAACCGAGTCACCAGATCTATATGGTGCATATCCTATGAGGTACGAGAATTACCTTATTATGATGGTATAGGCAATGTCATTTGTTTCTTAAATAAATTTTAAAAGGTTGTGCCTGAGACACAACGGTTCCATGTGCTTGACTTAGCTCTACGCGCAACTCCAACGCGGTGTGGGAGACACACAAGGACAACTTGGTGAATTGGGAATAATGTACCTGTTAGAGTCGATCTGTTCATCCCTCCGTCAGAGATCAAAAATATCTTTTGTTGCATTTCATTTTTAGGTGTCTCATTCAGTTCAGTCATTTTCATTCCATTAGGAGCATCGGTCTTCTGACGGAAGGGTATTGTTGCTCATGTCCCTCGTGTCTTGTACCTGCTGGCTCAGGTATGTTCATCGAAGTTCATCAAAATCAATTTTAAAGTCATTTACAGTCGTGTTTGATCTTTTGGTCATCAAAGATTTTTTTAGGGTTTTTCAGTCATTAGGTCTAGGGTTTAGTCTTCAAAATGTTTAATAATGCCAGCAGGCACATGAGGGAGGCTCAAAATAAGTTTTCATCGCAAAATTTCATTGTCATATTGCTTGATCGTGACTTTTCTTCAAAACTCTGTTTTGAAGAAAATCGTCATTTTGTCCTTTGTAATAAATGCCGTGTATATTTTCAAAGTTTTTCAGTTGTAAAAATCTTCAGGCACAGCCCTGGTCGCCTTTGCCGAATTCCGTGCCAGTCATCCCTGCAAAAAATTGACAAAATTTTCATCATTCAAGTCAAAAAAGTCAAAATGGAAACAAAAACAAAATTTGTATTAGAAAGTGAAAAGTGCCAAAGCCAAACATTACAAAGGTGGGTTTTAAAAGAAGAAAAAATAAAAGTTCATGCCATATAAGATATTTTCACCATTAAAACACTTCATTTGCACACCAAGAGACATTATTGAGCTGAGTCAAAATGTTGGAGTGCGAAACTGTGAGTTTGAAGGCGGACTGTCTGTGAGTTCAGTTGCGCGGCGCGCTGGGAGGTAGTCGCGACGCACAGGGAGGTCGCGGTGCACAGAGTCGACCACTGCAGTGTATTGTTGAACGTGCGTAGCGCACAAGACCGGTGCTGCGCACTGGGTTGTGCGCATGGCGCACAGGGCCAACAAGCTAAAATTTCATCACCGCTTCCAAAAAATCAAAACGGCTCCATCTTTGTTGCTCCGTGTAAGTGTATATCATCTTGCTATTACCTTTGGTCAGTGTTTGGAATTGTCTTAAGATTGGTTATAAGAATGTGAATGGTGAAAACATAAACCCTATCATTTGGTGAAAAAATACTCCTTAGGGTTATGTTTTGGTGTTTTAAAATCAGTTTGGTGCCAAAGACTCCTTTTCCCCTCCACCTTGTTGATTCCTTCCCTCACTTTAAACCTATCATCCCTATTAATCCCCTATTCCTCCACATCCCAAATAGAGTGCATTACGAGCCATACATCAGGCCTGGCTATGTGAGGTAGCTCAGCAGGGTATTCCCATTCCGGTTCCTGAAGGAATCCTATACGCCGTTGATGAGACTCATTATCAGATACTTCAATTGTGAGGGCCGATTCTCACGCCTCTATGCATACCACATCAGACTATTGATGCATTTCACGAGAGTGAGGATGATGAAAATTCCATATTTCATGTGCTGAAACATAGAGAGGATGACTACTCTTGTGCAGAAGAAGACTCCCGAGCAGCAGTACAAAAACATTTATCATTATGCGCTCATCAAGATGATTGTGGTACATAAGCTTGGATTGCAGGGCATTGCATGGGAAGAATTCATTTCCCGTGACTTCTTCACAGCCCCTCAGCCTCCTTCAGAGATTGTTCACGATGCAGGTGAACCTTCACATCAGTTTGAAGGTCCCGAGACAGAGCCTATCAGTGTGCCAGTGTATGTCACTTATCAGAGAGGCACGAGAGCATTGTTTGCAGTAGCCCGAAGAGTACTATCTCCACCTAGGGTGGAAGGGGTCTCGTTGCCGTTGTCATCATCATAGGTACAGGACAGAGGAAAGAGGCCTATGTAGGAGGAGGGTCTTTCAGGAGGTCAGGATACTGATTTCACATTGATTGATGTGGATTTGAGCTCTCCAAGCTCAAAACTAAGAGAGATCATTTAGGAGCAGAAAACTAAGATCAGCACATTGACCGACAAGTTGCAGAGAGCTCAATGAATCATTAACTATCTGGAGCAGCAGAATAATTAGTTGGAGGATCAGCAGACGATCATGGAGTTGCAAAACATCCGTGAGAACCGACAAGCTTCCCGGAGAAGCCCATCCGAGATGACACCTATTGAGCGGGAGATTGAGGCCGATAGAGAGACTTGGCTTGAGAGGGTCAACATGCATCTTGAGAAGCTATTGGAGAAGCCAAAAAAAGAGAAGAACATGCTCCGACACATGAAGAACCACTATTGGGCACACACACATGTTTGCAAAGCGAGGATTAAGATCCTGAAAGCGAGGCTAAGGAGGGCACTGAGGCGGTGTAAAAGGCATGATAGGCTCCAAATATTGGCTGAAGATTATTTGTCTGAGCATAGCACTTGATGAGGGACCTTCAGTCCAAATTTCAAGGAATTTGGAGAAAATTTTGTCATTTTTGATTTTTTTGGTCACAAAACAGGTTTTCCTGCCTGACACGTAGCGCCACTTGGCGCGCGCTTACGATTGGGAGATTATCTGGAGGAAAAATTGGTATTTCTGGATTTTTTATGAAAATTTATGCATTCTCAGGAATGGCCTAATAAATTCATCAAGTTCTGGGTTGCCTAAAGGGTCAAAAACACCTTGAAAATGGCCTTTCTGCCACTTTTTGCACACACAGGAACTAGTCTTGGGAGATTGAACTTTTAGAGGGGAAAATGGCAACCAAATCTAGAAATTCCACTTGGATTGGAAATTAGACAGGTATATCTTTCAAACAAGCTATCATGAGCTCAATTTTGACTTCGGGAAGGGCCTCAAAAACAGCTCCAAATTTTTGTTACGCATAGAGATTTTGGGCGTGGCGCATAGAGGATTTTGGCCTATTTTTCACTCAGCAGCTCAAAATTTTGCCTAGTTTTGGCCAGTTTTACTTTTTTATGTAACTCTTGATCTATCTTGATGTAATTTAATGACCATGATGTATTTTTGGCACATTTTTACTTGTTATAGAAGATTCATTCACCAAAAGGTGAAATGTGAGTGAATGGATCAGTTTCCTAGCATATAGAGGCAAGTTGTTTTCATTGCCTATTTTTCAGTTCCTAGTTTAGATATGGTTGAAACAGCTCCTAGAATGATGAGCTTGACCCCTAGAGGCATGGGGAGGAGTTAGGCTTGTCTATATCATGTACTTTCTCAGTCATTTTCAGGGTTGGACACTTGGGATTGCTCAGCACTTCATTGTACATTCATTTTGCAATTTTGGCAAAGGAATAGACCAGGGTTTGCAGCCCTCTTTGGGATCCTTGTGGATCTGTGTTTTGATGGTGTTTTTCTCCATGTATTTTTAAGTTCATTGATGTTTATGTGTACCATTTTCATTCTCCTTTCTTCTTAAATTAAGCAAATAAGTGGTAAAGGTAGAATTCAGTAGCTTGCTTTGCTCTCCCTTTAGTTTTGTTTAAGTTTACATGTTTTCATCTGTTTGAGGAGGAATATTGAGACCCTCTTGCCCTCTTTAGCTCCTCACTAGTCCGATCCTTCCATTCAATCAACTTAAAGCATCAAAACACTTGCCTTCCTCGCCCTAATCAGAACTCTGCAAAAACTAGGCCTAATCCTCGCACCCAAAACTGCCTTTCCCTTTGATCCAACAAAACCCCCCAAAATCAAAATCAAACTCCTTTATTTATATACCTAGCCTAAAATTAGCTTTAATTTCAGTCATCTCAAGCCCTATTGATTATTTTTCGCTGAGATTGACCCGGAGAGAGCCCTCTCCTGTTCTAGTAGGGCTAGCTACCAGACTGAGCGTGGTTTGATGTTACCCTGAACTCTGCCTTCCTTCAGCCTGAGGTAAATTTAGGCAATAAAATAGTGGCGAACATACTGGGGAACCAAATGGTTTGCTTGTTAGTGTTATTTGTTTTATAAGCTACATACGGAGCCTGAAGTTATGCCAGGTAGCCTTCGAAACGCTTTTGCTTTGCATTAGCGGAAGTAGATAAACGCTGCTTCAGTCAATCTCTGGTCTAGCTTGTGAATGTGACACTTGACTTGTAAATTACCCCAGTATATCAGATCGTTCTGGACTTTTGGGTGATGAGTCTAGAATTTGATAGGCTGAACAAGTTGGTTTTGTCCCTTTGATTTTTGAAATTAATCCAACACACTGGCTTCCAGAAGACATACTAGAGAAAATCCGGATCCCGATCCACCTCCAGTGTATGAGAATCCCAATTTGATTTCAAGAATCCTCCATCGAGAAAGTCTCATGATCCCTTTGTTTAAATCTCATTCATGTCCCGCTGTGTTTGAATATCTTGAAGATATTGAATTTGACGAGAAATTTGAGTTGTCGTTGTTTGAAACTAAGTCTGAAAGTGCTATTAGTTCTACTATCATAAACCTCAAGTTTATCAAGTATCTTGAGATTGAAAAAGCTAATAGATCCATTGATAGTTACATCTTGAATATTCAGAACTCAATTGTGGCAACAAATATTCCTGAGTTTATAGAATCTGCATCTGAAACTCTTGGGCCATCAGCAGTTACTTCTGATTCATAGGTTCACACTGAGCCTTCCTTCATTCCTACCATTCCTGTGCAACCATCTACCTATGATCAGCAATCTGCAGTAGTTTCTCCTCCTTCCCACCACATACACCTCATACATCTACTGCTCCTACTCCACCCATTTCTCCAAGACAGATTTTAAATCCACCAAGAGCAATGGCTGCTAGATTCGCACCCCTTGTCTTGCCTCAAAACTTGGATGCTATGCCCACTGATTATCAAAGTAAGATCCCACTATTTGATGGCACTCCTCAAAGTGTTCCTGCTCAGCAGCATATTGATAGAATGGCAGACTTCTTTGATCTTCATGAAATTGATGAAGCAAATGTGACTATGAGATTGTTTGTGCAAACTTTTGGAGGTGAAGTACATAAGTGGTTCAGAGCTTTGCAGCCTAGAAGTATTGCTACATTGGCCGAGCTGCAGAGACAATTTTTAGATCGGTGGGAAATAAAGAAAGATCCTCTTCAAATCACTTCTGAATATACCAAGATCAAGCGCAATCCTGGTGAGTCCATCCAAGAATATTGTATCAGATTTAATGCGGTTTATAATGCAATTCCTGATGATCTAAGGCCATCTAAGAAGTTAGATTTGTTAAAATTCTCGGATGTTTTTGATTCAGACATGGCCTATTCATTATGAGAAAGAGATCTGCCCACTTTGGAAGACATGCAAAAAATTGCAGTGAGTGTTGAAGCTAATTTGAATGACAAGAGAGCAAGATTGAAAGAAGAAAAGAAAGTTGTGATAAAGGAAGAAGATTTTACTTCAAATCAACTACTTCACAAAGTGGAAAAGATGTTTGAAAGAATGACACTTGATAAGTCCGAACCGCAGATCAGAAATCCCAATTTCCATGCACAGCAGCAACCACAATTCAGGATCAAACAACGAGAGCAGCGAGCACAAGAACCGCCACCACAACAGTAGGTAAAAACTCCTTTACAACAGTATTTTTTTGGCCCGGAATCAGATGATGAAGACAATGTAATTGGAGAAGAAAATCATTTTTTTACACCTGATGACATGCCAACCTTTATCACTGAAGATGAGGAGTATGCAGAAAGTTCAGCTGAACAAAAGGATGAGGATTTTATCTTGGAAAATGAGACAGCTCTTGAAGAAGAGTCGGATGAGTATCAAAGAGGTTATATGAATGCTTTGTCCACCCAGCAGAAACAATATTCACTTAGAAATAGAGATGTGCCTATCAACCCAATCCAAAAGAGAAAATAAATTTCAGCACCAAAGAATTATACACCCATTGCACAGAAGAAGGGAAAAGAGGTAGTTGATCCCGCTACAATCAAGTCTCCATCAGCAAGTGAAAGATCAAATCATCCAATTGTATCGAGAGAGAAAGCTGAAAGGAAAGATGCTCCAGGCAAAGAGGTAGAAAAAACTTCAGCTTTTAACTTAGAGAGTGAGATTGCTAAGTTAAAAGTTTCCATTCCTTTGACTGAGTTGATGAGAAATAGCAGCTACAAGGGTCAAGTATCTAAAATTTTGAATTTCGATCCAATGTCTGATATGCTGAATGTGGAAGATGATCAACCTGAGTTGATATTTGGACTAGCATTGGATGGGGAGTCTCCCGATAGTGATGTGCCTCCTTTTTATATCAGCCTTAGATTGCATGATTTTGTGTTACATAATGCCATGTTTGATTCTGGAGCTTCTCACAATCTCATGCCAAAGGCGATTATAGAGAAATTGGGATTGGACATCACTCAGAAGTATCATGATCTGTATTATTTTGATTCTAGCATAGTAAGATGCATTGGGATTATTAAAGATTTGGTGGTAAGTTTAGATCAGATTCCTACGAAGAATGTTTTGATGGATGTGGTTGTGGCAGACATTCCTCCTAGATTTGGCATGCTTCTTTCCAGATCTTGGGGAACGAAATTGAAGGGAACATTGCAGCTCGATTTCTCCTATGCTACCATTCCTGTGTTTGGTCAGATGAGAAAACTATATCGGGAACAGAAGATGAAGTATGTGATCACCAGTAAGGAGAAACCAGTAAATCATCCGATTAATTATGTACATACAGATTTAGAGTCTTTTGTTTTGTA
The DNA here is from genome assembly GCA_034641835.2 of Pinus albicaulis. NCBI lineage: Eukaryota > Viridiplantae > Streptophyta > Pinopsida > Pinales > Pinaceae > Pinus > Pinus albicaulis. The sequence continues at coordinate 77,070 of JAXQQM020072303.1, read as the reverse complement.
TTCAGATAGTTTCAATGATGTAGGTAGTCAGTTAGTTGAAGCAGAGGACATTCTGGAGATCACAAAAAATTTCAGAGAAGTTTTGATGAAAGAAAGACAAGAACTTGAGAGTTCCGCTGAATAATCAGCCTTCCAAAAACAACAGAAAGTTGAGGGACAACAAGCAGAAATAACAGAGCAAACAAAGTTTCAGCACTTGGAAGAAGATGAAGAAGGTTTATGGACTATGGATTTCAATGGTGCAGTTGGGAGTGATGGTGCTGGAATCGGCATTTGGGTACGCAGTCCTTTTTCCGCTCCAAACAAGGTACCTAGTAATGTGACAGTTTGTTCTTACAAGTTAGCATTTGATTGTTCGAATTATGAGGCAGAATACGAGGCTTTGATTGCTGGTCTGAAAATACTTAGGAAGTTGAATGCTAAGAGAATTGCAGTCTATGGCGACTTCGAGTTGGTAATTAAGCAAGTGAAGGGTGAGTATCAAGCAAAGCATCCTCGAATGCGGGGTTATCGAAATGCTGTTCTTGATATCTTGAATTTATTTTCAGATTATACTTTGACTTGTATCCCTCGTATTCAGAATGGTATTGTGGATGCTCTTGCCAAGGCAACTAGTAATTTGAAGATCCCAATGAACTCAAGTAACAAGTTAGAAATTCATGTGAAACATCATCCAACTGTCCTGGATAATCAAAGGTTTTGGCAAGTATTCCAAGATGATGATGAGATTGATGAATTTCTGCAGAATAAAGGTAAATTCAAAGACACCTCAATTGACATGGAAAATGATGATGGTGAGGCTGATGTGAAAATAAATTAGATGGAAGTATTACAACTAAAAGATAATGTCATTCCTAAGGGTTTGATACCTTTAGAAGAGCTCTTTGATCAAGATGACGTAGCTAGAAAGCCAACCTTGCGGCCAACTAAAAAGGGAGTTGAAGACATGAACATTGGAACAGTTGAAAATCCAAAGATGGTGAAGTTATCCAAATCATTGCCACCAGAGTTAAAAGCAAAATATGTTAATTTGTTGTCTTCTTTTGCTGATGTTTTTGCTTGGGATTATTGAGATTTAAAGACATATGATACCAATATAATTCAGCACACTATTCCTATTAATCCAAATCAAAAACCTTTCAGGCAGAAGTTGAGAAGGATAAATCCAAAGTTGCTGCCCTCAATTGAGAAGGAGGTGAATCGATTATACAAGGCTGGTATCATTGTTCCTATAAGATTTTCAGATTGGATTTCCAATTTGGTGCCCGTACGCAAGAAGACAGGTGAGATTCGTTTGTGCATTGATTTTTGGAATTTGAACAAGGTTTCTATGAAAGACAATTATCCATTGCCCAAAATGGATCACATATTGCAGCGAGTAGTTGGAGCATCTCGTATGTCATTACTCGATGGTTATTCCAGGTATAACCAAATTCTGGTCCATGAGGATGATAGAGACAAAACTGCGTTCACCACTCCGTGGGGAAATTTCCATTATGCCAAAATGCCTTTCGGTTTAAAGAATGCTAGTGCGACATTTCAGCGTGCAATGGATATGGCATTTGCGAATGAGAAATATGTTTTTCTAGTTGTGTATCTTGATGATTTGACAGTCTTTTCCAATTCTGATGAAGAGCACCTTTACCATTTGAAAGTTGTTTTTCAACGATGTAGAAAGTATGGTGTGTCACTCAATCTGAAAAAGAGTTTGTATGCCATGGATGAGGGCAAACTCCTTGGTCACATTATTTCAAAAGATGGCATTTGTATTGACCCAACTCGAGTTGAATCTATTCAGAAAATTGATCTTCCTCAAAATAAGAAGGAGATTCAATCTTTTAATGGTAAGATGATTTTTTTACGCCGCTTTGTGCCTAACCTTGCTGAACATCTAAGAGAGATTACAAACATGATTAAGAAGGATAGTGTAGTAAAGTGGAGTGAAGAGGCGGTAAAGTCTTTTAATTTAGTGAAGTTGGTTCTTTCATCAGCTCCGGTTTTGATCAGCCCAGATTACACTCAGGATTTTATTTTGTTCTCTTTTACTTCGGAGCATACTATGGAAGCAGTATTAATGCAGAAAAGAGATGGGCATGAAAAACCAATTGCTTTTTTCAGCCGTATTATAAGAGATGCAGCCTTGAAATATAACATCATTGAAAAGCAAGCTCTTGCACTTGTGAAAGCATTGAAATATTTTCGTGTATATATTTTGCATTCTCATATTATTGCTTATGTTCCTAACGCTGCTGTTAAGGATGTTCTAGTGCAAACAGATCCGGAAGGGAGACGGGGTAGATGGATTGCTGCCTTGTTGGAGTATCATGTGGAGATAAAGCCCACAAAGCTTATCAAAGGACAAGGGCTAGTAAAGCTAATGGCTGAATCAAATTTGCACGCTTTGGACATCAATCTTATTGCTGCTATGTCTGAAGATAATGAGGAAAGTTCATCAGTTCAGGTATCAAAAATCTTTGTGACGTCTCCTTGGTATTCAGATATTGTATATGTGCTTCAAAATTTGTCACCACCACCTGGCATGGCTAGAAGTAAAAGTAGAACTCTGAAATTGAAGGCTGCTAAGTTTTGTGTTTTGAATAATTCACTTTATTGGAAAGATCCCGGTGGTGTTTTGTTGAATTGTTTGGTGGAAGAAGAAGCAAAGCGGGTTATGGAGGATTTTCACAAAGGAGATTGTGGCGGTCACCTGTTATGGAAAACAACGGCCAATAAGATTTTGAGAGCGGGGTATTATTGGCCGAAATTGTTTGCTGATGTGTATAAGACGGTTAAAAGCTGCCATGAGTGTCAGATTTTTGAAGGAAGACAGAAATTACAGCCTTTGCTGCTTAAGCCCATTGAGGTGAGTGCTCCTTTTCAGCAGTGGGGTTTGGATTTCATTGGCGAAATTTATCCCGCTTCTTCAGGTCAGCATAGATGGATCCTAACAGTGACAGATTATTTCAAGAAATGGATTGAAGCAGTTCCCACCATGCAAGCTACGGATTCGGTAATAATTTCTTTCCTTGAGAATAACATTTTGTCTCGTTTTGGTTGCCCGAATAAGCTAATCATTGATAACGCAGCAACTTTCAAATCAAAAAATATGATTGAGTTTTGTGACAAGTATAAAATCATTTTGGGGCACTCAACCGCTTATCATTCGCAAGGCAACGGATTGACGGAGTCTTCCAACAAATCTTTGGTCAACATCATTAAAAAGTTGCTGGAAATCAACAAGAAAAGTTTGCATAAGAAGTTGGTCAATGCACTTTGGGAAGATCGAGTGAGTCAGACGAAATCCATTGGTATGTCCCCCTTTGAGTTAGTTTATGGAGTGGATACAGTGTTTCCTACCTCTCTCGCGATTCCGATGGTCAAACTTCTACAGGAAGCCGGCAGTGAAGAAGATCATATGCATAGAAGAATAAATCAAATGATCCATTTGCAGCAGATGAGGGAAGAATTTTTTCAAAACACATTCAAGCTGTAGGAGAGAATCAAGAAAATCTATGACAGAAAAGCAAAGGCGGGCAAATTTCAATTGGATGAAGTAGTGCTGAAATGGGATGCTAGAAATGAGGACAAAGGTAAGCACGGTAAGTTCGAAAATCTCTGGAAAGGACCCTTTAATATTGCTGCATATCGGGGTCAGAACACTTTTCTTCTGAAGGAGATGAACGGGGAAGATTGTCCAGGAGGGCCGGTCAATGGTCGGCTGCTCAAGCGGTATCATTTTTGAGATGTTTTCTGCTGATTACATTGTCACTGTACATACCATTTGTTTCAGTTTCATTGCAAGTGTGTGCTGTGATATTTTCTTCAGTTTGGGGCCCAAAGTGAAGGCTATAATTCTGAAGGTGGATTGCAGTTTTGGTTTGAGTTTGTCAAGTCATATGTTTCAGTCATTTCAGTGTCAAAGTTGTGTCAGTTTGAGTTAAATTTTCAGCCAATAAATGAGTCAAGAGTCTTGTGTTGATTTGTCAAAATTATGGACTCCATAGCCCAATGGATGAAGGCACTGCCTACTCTTTTAGAAATCTGTAGTTCTTGGCACCTCCCAGGAGCTACCATCCCCATTGGAGCCAAAGTTAGAGTCGATCTGTTCATCCCTCCGTCAGAGATCAAAAATCTCTTTTGTTGCATTTCATTTTTATGTGTCTCATTAAGTTCAGTCATTTGCATTCCATTAGGAGCATCGGTCTTCTGATGGAAGGGTCTTGTTGCTCATGTCCCTCATGTCTTGTACCTGCTGGCTCAGGTCTGTTCATCGAAGTTCATCAAAATCAATTTTAAAGTCATTTATAGTCCTGTTTGATCTTTTGGTCAGCAAAGAGTTTTTCAGGGTTTTTCAGTCATTAGGTCTAGGGTTTAGTCTTCAAAATGTTTAATAATGCCAGCAGGCACATGAGGGAGGCTCAAAATAATTTTTCATCACAAAATTTCATTGTCATATTGCTTGATCATGACTTTTCTTCAAAACTCTGTTTTGAAGAAAATCGTCATTTTGTCCTTTGTAATAAATGCCGTGTATATTTTCAAAGTTTTTCAGTTGTCAAAATCTTCAGGCGTAGCCCTGGTTGCCTTTTCTGAATTCCGTGCCAGTCATCCCTGCAAAAAATTGACAAAATTTTCATCATTCAAGTCAAAAAAGTCAAAATGGAAACAAAAATAGAATTTGTATTAGAAAGTGAAAAGTGCCAAAGCCAAACATTACAAAGGTGGGTTTTAAAAGAAGAAAATATCAAAGTTGATGCCATATAAGATATTTTCACCATTAAAACACTTCATTTGCACACTAAGAGACATTATTGAGCCGACTCAAAACGTTGGAGGGCGAAACTGTGAGTTTGAAGGAGGACTGTCTGTGAGTTCAATTGCGCGGCGCGCTGGGAGGTAGTCGCGACGCACAGGGAGGTCGCGGCGCACAGAGACAACCACTGCAGTGTATTTTTGAACGTGCGTGGCGCACAGCGCCGACAAGCTAAAATTTCATCACCGCTTCCAAAAAATCAAAACAGCTCAATCTCTGTTGCTCCGTGTAAGTGTATATCATCTTTCTATTACCTTTGGTCAGTGTTTGGAGTTGTTTTAAGATTGGTTATAAGAATTTGAATGATAAAAACATAAACCCTATCATTTGGTGAAAAAATGCTCCTTAGGGTTGTGTTTTGGTGTTTTAAAATCATTTTGGTGCCAAAGACTCCTTTTCCCCTCCACCTTGTTGATTCCTTCCCTCACTTTAAACCTATCATCCCTATTAATCCCCTGTTCCTCTACATCCCAAATCACTTATTTCTAAAGTCCTATTTTCCTATCCCTAAACGCTACCATTTCCTATTTCACTTATAAAAAATCCCCAAGTCCCAAAGTTCCCAAACAGTCAAGTGACTGTCCCCACACTTCAATTTTCACTTGACAAAAGTCCATTGTACCCACTGTCCACAGTCCTTTCGCATTTGGCACACATTTGGCAATTGGAGGCAAATACACCAAATTTTTGTTTTCACCTCATACAGATCAACATACACTTGGCATAAACTTGTGACACCATGACGGACACTGAGTCATCATAAGAACAAGACAATGACTCTACCACAGAGTTACATGCACCGAAGAAGGCTCTGTGGAAGAGGCAAACATGTGAGGGAGGAGCCCACCTCATTGACTGCCGGAGGCTCCGTCGACTCTGCTGCTAAGATGTTTCCGAGAGCAAATACACTATCAATATTGTGAGAGGATTTCTATCCATCACCAGAGTTAGCCCGGTTGTTTGTTTTTACATTTCACAGATGGTCGTTACTCTCAGCTATGTAAATTTCACCTCGACAATTTAAACAACTTTCAAAAGGAATACCGTATGTAGGTGAGGAGTGGCAAAAGACAAATGAGATAGAGTGCATTACAAGCCACACATTATGCTTGGCTATGTGAGCAACAAGAGAGAGTTCCCATTCCGGTTCCCCGAAGGAATCCTATGCGCCGTTGATGAGACTCATTATCGGTACTTACTGGTAGGAGGGCCGATTCTCACGCTCTAGGCATACCACATCAGACTATTGATGCATTTCATGAGAGTGAGACAGATGAATATCTTACATTACGTCGAAACATAGAGAGGATGATTACTCTTGTGCAGACACCTCGATGTGCCAGTGATAAACAACATTTATCATTAGCCATCAAGGATGATCAGAAGACCACTCTGGATTGCGTGGCATTGCATTGAAGATTTACTTTCCGTGACTTCTTCTCTTACAGCCCTCAACCTCCTTCTCGAGACTAGCCACGTATGTGAACTTCACATCAGTTTGAAGGTCCAGACGTAGCCTATCGGTGTGCCGTTGTATGTCACTTCTATCGAGAGGCACGAGAGCATTGTTTGCAAAGAAACTCGACGAGTACTATCTCCACCCGGGTGGAAGGGGTCTCATTGCCGTTGGCCACGCACGTGTACAGACAGAGAAAGAGGCCGAGGGAGGAGGGCTTTTCAGAGGTCGTATACCGATTTCACATTGATTGATGTGGATTTGCGCTCTCCAAGCTCAAAACCGAGAGAGATCATTCAGAGCGGGGTGGGGAAAAATGAGATCAAGACATTGATCGAAAAGTCGCAGAGCTCAATGGATCATTAACTATCCGATAAAAGGGGAATAAAGTAGTTGGAGGATCAAATCGTACGATCATGGAGCTGCAAAATATCCGCAGAACCGGCAGCCGCCTGCAGAAGCCCATCCGAGATGACACCTATCGAGCGGGAGATTGATGCCTATAGAAAGACTTGGTTTGAGAGGGTCAACATGCATCTTGAGAAGCTTCGTTGGAGAAGGAAAAAGAGAAGAACAGCACTCGACACATGAATAACCACTATTGGGCACGTACACATGTTTGCAAAGCGAGGATCAAGATCCCGAAAGCGAGGCTAAGGAGGGCACCGAGGCGCATAAAAGCAGGAATGATAGCTCCAAATCTGGCCTAAGCTGCTGGGCCGAGCATAGAACTTGATGAGGGACTTTCAGTCCAAATTTCAAGGACTTAAGAGAAAATTTTGTCATTTTTGATTTTTTGACACAAAACAAAATTTCCGTTCGACGCGTAGCGCCACTTGGTGCACGCTTACGTCGATTGGGATATCCTCTAGAGGAAAACTTGGTAATTCTGGATTTTTTATGAAAATTTATGCATGCTTAGGAATGGCCTAAGAAATTCATCAAGTTCGGGTTGCCTAAAGGGTCACACCTTGAAAAATGGCCTTTCCGCCACTTTTTTGCACACATAGGAACCATTTTGGAGATTGAACTTTGGAGGGGAAATGGCAACCAAATCTAGAATTCTACTTGGGTTGGAAAGTATATAGGCATAGATTTCCAACGAGCTATCATGAGCTCAATTTGAATTTGGGAAGGGCCTCAAAAACAGCTCCAAAGTTGTGCCACACATAGAGATTTTTAAGGAATGACAGAGGATTTTTTGGCCTATTTTTCACCTGCCAATTTCAAAATTTCGCCTAGTTTTGGCCTATGGCCAATTTTTTGTGTAAATCTTGATCTATATTGATGTAATTTCATGACCATGATGCAATTTTGGCACATTTTTACTTTTTCTAGAAGATTCATTCACCAAAAGGTGAAATGTGAGTGAATGGATCACGCTTCTCAACATATAGAGGCAAGTTGTTTTCATTGCCTATTTTTCTCAGCCTTGGTTTAGATATGGTTGAAATGTACTCTCCTAGAATGATGTGAGGTCGTTCCCCATAGGCATGGGGAGGAGTTAGTTTGTCTATATCATGTAATTTCTGGGTCATTTTCGTAGGTTGGACACTTGGGATTGCTCTCAAAGACTTCATCGTACATTCATTCGCAATTTCGCAAAGGAATAGACCAGGGTTTGCAGCCTCTCTTTGGGATCCTTGTGGCTCTATGTTTTGATGGTGTTTTTCTCCATGTATTTGTAAGTTCATTGGATGTTTATGTGTACCATTTTCATTCTCCTTTCTTCTTAAATTAAGCAACTGGTAAAGGTAGAATTCGCAGCTTGCTTTGCTTCCGCCTTTAGTTTTGTTTAATTTTACATGTTTTCATCTCTGTTTGAGGAGGAGTCTGAGACCCTCTACTTCTCTTTTAGTCTTCGTCACTGCCTGATCCTTCCGTCCAATCAACCTAAAGCATTATAAAACACTTGGCTTCCTCACCTGCATCGGCACTCGCAAAAAACTAGGCCTAATCCCCGCACCCTGTGCAACCGCCTTTCCTTTCGATCCAACAACAAAACCCCCAAAATCAAACTCAAACTCCTTTATTATATACATAGCCTAAAATTAGCTTTAATTTCTACTATCTCAAGCCCTATTGATTAATTTTCTCTGAGACACTCTATAGAGAGCCTCTCCTTCTGCTCGGTAGGGCTGGGCTACCAGACCGAGCGTGGTTTGATGTTACCCTAAACTCGCCTTCCTTCAAACAGGTAGATTTAGGCACAATAAAGTATCTATATGATGCAACCGTGATTTGGACAACCCAATACCCGCTAGAAGGGAAACCTAGCAAAGAATATTCACACGAACATTTAGCTAGGTGGACTGTAGCTCGGGGGTGAAGAGTTGCAAACTGTGATGGCATAAATTCATCCATACTTTAAGTCGATTCCATGAACTCGGCACCTAGAGGTTGAGCTACGATGAGGAATGAAGAAAGGGGCCGCGCTACGAGAAAGATTTTGTTTTAACGTTCAATTTTGAGAGTGGATTACCATGCATAAGTACAACCTTAGACATGATTCAAGATGTGGTCTTTAACATGACACACACTAAAAGAACGAGCTCACGCATGGGATGTGCGTATGAAGGATATAGTTGATCGCTAGAATGTGACTATTGAAGATAATGAGGAAGACCCAAATGTTGGACTTGGGTTCAACACTCCTTGTGTGTTTCACGACTTGGACTAACCACCTCTCGTGGATCCTAACTCGGTGATTGTAGTGGAGACTAAGGTCTCAGGTTTTGGTCTAATGACAATTGTGACTCCAACACCAAGAAACATAAATATCCTTGAGTCTAAAGGTTGGTGCGCTTACGAGCCTATGGTTGAAGTTCCGTATGTGACTAAACTCGTGAAGATTAGGCAAGTCAATATTGGAATAGAAGAGCAACCGTACGTTGCAAAATAGGGATTAATGGGAGAAGATGGCACAACAAGGTTGTAAAGCTACCGCCGAATATCAAAACTTATTTCCTAGAAAGTTTTCGCAGTTCAAAGGTATTGTTAGGGATCTTGGTGTGATGAAAATCACTCTAAAACAAGATGCTAGGCCTATCGTTGTTGATCCATGAGGATCTCGTAGGAAAAAGTGGCTTAATATTTCTCAAAAATCAAAGTGTCCATATGACAACAAGACCAGGACCATTGAAAATTGTTCTCCGTATTGAATCAGATGGTGTAAATGTGTTGGCGAGTAGTTAGGTCTCGCGGCAAGACCTGTGTTCGGTGGAGTTGTGGCCAACAAAAGGGGTCCGATGTAGTCTAGGATCACGCCGGAATTTTCACCCTACTCCGGGAGCAGAGAGTCTCACTCCGAGGCGTGCTGCAACCACATGTATGATGAGATCGAAGCAAGGAACAGTCAACTCATGATGGGTAGTGCATCGATTATATATACAAAACAGTTATATACGCAAGATCACTTAATAAGCATTCATACATTTGCAAATAAAATTTTAAACCATAATAAATACATTAAGGTATGTAAACATCTTATTGAGACAACAACTTTCCATTGTATACACCCCTTGGCCAAACACATGATTACATGGCATTCTCAATGATAGCTTACAAATTCATGCCACACATGGTTTCTAACGAAAGGTAGAATAGAGAAGATGAGGAACCCTAGGAAGGTCATGCATGACTCTTCCGCAAGCCGCTCACAGGCGTCTTCCCCCGTCACGAGCCTCGGCAACCTCTTCAAATAGCCTCTTCCTTTCTCTTCCAAACGCGGGTGATCGTTATTTATTCACCTCGCTCTTGTACTACCAAAGGGGCTCCTCCGTGTCTTTTCCTCAACTCGCTTCCCAACTTTCCCCGCTATCTCGCGTGTTCCGCTTCTGCCTTTTGTCGCATGTTTTCTTCATCCGTATCATGCGTGCCCTATCTTCTTAGCTATCTCATGCTTCCGCCACCTTGATAGCCCGCGACTCGGTAGGCCGTACGCGGTCGCGATTTCCATGTGTCTTCATGCCGCAACTCAAAAGGTCAAAATTCAAATGAAACGAAACTAAGATTTCAAAAATAATAAAAAACAAGGGCCCCAATGTGCTCGAACACCACAATTCCTCGACTCGTCCCCGAGTCAATCACAAATAGTCACTTCAGCCTCCATTGCCCCGCCGGCTCCCGTGCCCCGTTCGTTGTGCCTTCGTCCCATGCCCTTTCTTGGCTGCAGTTCTCCAAGCGGTTGTTCAAACAAGGGGCCCCAACTCCGGACCCCCGCGAGCACCGTATCTTTAAGCCCGGCGGAAGTCCGACACCGCTTGCTGCCATTCCTGCATTAGCAAGTCTCCGTTTCTTCGTTGATTCCGTGCGCGGCCTCCTCTATAGTCGTCGGGACAGCCCCGAACATCGTGTGGTAAGCCGGGTCTCGGCCTTGGCATCCACCGCTCGTATGGATTCGCAATCGTCTGAATGGGCTGGTCATCTCCCGAATGACCTCGTTTGGCCGCCGCCGAGTCGGCTCCCGGGCCTCATACGTTGAATTTCAAGCTCGTCCGCCCGGGGTGTAGAGCTGATCTAAACGGGCTGGGGTCTGCAACTCCAATTTCCCGGAAATCATAGCCGCGCAGATAGCCGCGTTTGGACCATGAGGGCGAGTGCGTGAGCACTCCGCACTTCGCATGAGGGCGCAAGCCCGCCCGCCTGCGGGAGTGAAGAGTCACCGCATACGAGCCGCCCGAGTCCGCCGGGCACACCGTTTCCGAGTAGACAACTGTGGATCAAAGAAGTGAGCTGCGGCTAACGCCGCTGCAGTCTCTCGATTCTCCCCGCATGGGGAGCCGCTGAAAGCGCTCCGGCAGTGGTAAGCCCGGACCGGCTACATTGTCCTCCCGCTATTGTCGTGAGTGGGGCGGTGAGCCCCGCCACGGCCATAGGTCTATGGAACTTCCGGGAGCAGCACGGTGTGCAGACCCGCTCCCCGTAGGTAGGTCTTCCCTCGGTCGTCCGATCGCACCGTTTAGTAAGCACCGTGATCCGGTGGTGCCTTCCGCAAGTGCCCGGCCGCCGTGCCCTCCGAATGAATCCTCGGCTCGCCTTTAGGCCGCCCGCCGAATGAGTAGGTACAACTGGCTCCGTGCCCCGGTTTCTATGTTGGGGCCTGCCGGGGGGCGCGCGCTCCGCATTCGCTCGTAGAGGTTGCCCACCGGCCACCGATCGCTGGAGTTCTCGTGAGGGAGGCACTCTGGAGCGACGTTACCTTGAGGTGCCCATATCGGTATCCGGCCGGCTTTGTTGAGTGGTCCGGTCTGGGAGAGGCCTGGCCGAATCAGCCCCAACATTGGCCGTGCCAGATATAGTAGAGACAAAGATCCTCAGTGTGGCCACGGGTCAACCCCAGCACATTGGCCGACCCGCACTGAGGTGACTTCAACCTCGTGGTCTCCTCCGAAAAGTTCTCCCTGGCCGAGAGGCGGATCCTCGGGCGCGCGGGTCGGCGAGCCTGGCGGGAGCCGAGGAGGTGGCAGACGCGTCGAGGAGGGAGCGGTGGACGAGGTGAAAGAGGTATGGGGGAGGCAAATGTTGAGGAACCGATGGATCGATCGGGGTTCCTCGGAATCGAACGTCCCCGTGAGTGGAGTGGATGGTGGATCATCATTAGTAAGGTCCACCACCAGATCTGCAGATGTGCCAGCTGTGCCTCTCGGGATGGAGGGGATCCGATGGATCAGTCCCGGCCCGGCTTCTCGCCTTACCCTGGCAGTGATGATAGTCAGTAGAGGTGAACAAGTCATGGGGATGGGAGAAGTGAGAGGGGCGGCATGTGGGACCGAGGAAGAGACCGACCGAGTCGGGAATTCGCAAATAAGGGAAACAAAGGGCACCACTTGAAACTTCTCCAAGCTGCTGACGTTAAGTACTTCATCTTGGGCATTGAAGTGTTGCACGACGGGGACCAAGACTCGGCGTCTCGTGCGGTCCCGCCGCATCCTCGCGAAGGTCACGCCGCAACCTATGAGGACCCCCGTCGCGCCCGAGACGTGCGAGTCGGCCGCATCGCCAGCGCATCCGCTCAAAGTTATATCGGGGGATCCCGCGATGTGCTCGATGACCCCCGGCCACGCAGACCTCGCGGTGAAAGGTATCATCGTTCAACCGGAATATGAGGGGCGCCATGTGAAAGGTGGCTTCCGCACGCAAGTTGGGTGGGAGGTAAGTGTGCCCTCGTGGCTTACCCCGAACCACATACCGTCACTATACTCATCCGAATGTGCTCGGGCACCCGTTGTCAAGGCCACCACATCTCTCATTAACCCGTACCACGCCCGAAATGCTTCCGCGTTCACCTCGTTTGGTGCCGGGGCCGAGACACCTCGGCCACGGGGGTGAATTTCATCGTGAGAGGCCGCCCCGCGTAGTTTCCTCGGGGCCGGCATCCCATTGCAGGAGGAATGCTCCATTTCCACATGGCGGCTACAATCAAGTAACCGTAGATGAAGTCGGGTGGTGCGCTTGTAGTTCTCTCGGCAGCGCGAACAGCTCTTTGAGCACGAAGGAACACCAATCTGCCTGGTGCCTTGACACATAGTTCGCAATTGAGATTTATCCAAGGCACTTTTATATAGTGCCGCATCGTATTGCTAGCAATGAGGTAGCAAGCGAACCGAATCTCCGCTTATTAATCAAATCGAATTTTAAGACCTTCGCCCGGCGGTGCCACACTGTGTAGAGGTCCGTGTCACCCGACTTCGAGCGCGCGCTTGGAAGATGTCTAGCCGCGCCGTGACAATATCCGCGCCATTCTCGAGGATAGTTCTAAGCCGATGAATGTCTTCGCGTGAATGGGGATTTCCTCATTGAGCCACAGGACCTACCGTATTCGACCGAGGAGGAACCGGTGCACAGGCTTGGCTCCGCCAGCTCAAAAATCGAGAAGAGTCCTTAAATTCATCATGACGATCGCCTTAGAGGCCCCCCGTATTCTCGTCGCATTCGGGCCGTTGGAGCCACCGCCCGGTGTGTAGTGATGCTCCATATATGTCCGGCCAATGGAGGTGGGGGAATTGGCCGGGTCGCATAGCCGTGCCCATCAACGCCGCACCGTGTCATATTTGCCGACCGAAATACCGTTCCGTGGATTCGACCGTCCGTGCTGACCGGTTCGGTGAATACAAGAGAGCCTTCGCATCTTGGCACTCAAGGCCGGTAAACCCGGGAGAATTCTCTGGAGCTTCCTTCCGAGTGCACTGAGGCTTCAAATCGCCCTCCGGAGTCGCCGCAATTGCCAAACTGGAACCGGTCCGTCATTCTCGTGTCGTTGGTCTCCATGCAAGTTATGTCCTCCCCCGGCACGAGCGTAGCCGATGAGACTCCACACCGGTGTACCACCTCATATCCTTCGCTCGCGATAATCGTGCGATCAATCGCATGCCCGTGTGTAATCCGACCTGCCGACGGCGCTGCGGGGAAATGGGCGACGCGACGGCTGAGGGAACCGCGGTGATGGAAAATGATTATGGTACGATTACCTGCCTACTTATGGCACTTATGATGCAACTGAAAGCGATCCTACTCGACCGACAGAAATGACCTCGGACCGACACCGGTACCTGGGGATGGATCCCCACAAGACGACACGTCGGACCGGCACCGTGACACGGCCGGGATCGGGTTCGCCCCCGACCCGCCGCCGGTTGCGGTGAGGCAACTAATCGCAACCCCACCTCCTCGCCATTTTAAAACAAACCCGCCATGAACTAAAAGACCTTCACGCTCATCCCGTGCTGCGGGAGAGTTATTCGACCCAAGCTACCTACGGGTTCTCTCTTGGCCACAGAGTTACCGATGAGAAGTGAAAGGGACCTACTCCTCGGTAGGTTTCTCGTGCGTGCGCTCATTCACCCGACTCCGAGGAGAACCGTGTACCGTCCAGGCTCGTGCTGAACCGAATGGCTCCCGAGTCGCTAGATTCCCGACGACAGCAGGGTCCCAACCCGCCCATCCTCGGGAGTTTGCCCTCGGGAAACTTCGGGAACCGGCTATCATATAAGAGAACTTTGCCGCCAACTGAAGTCTTTGGTTTTTGATGTGGCGGCCGTGCCACGCTTCTCGCCCGGCCTTCTCGGTCCCTTCTCGTGGAATTCCGGCCAGAATCGGGCTCTATCCAGCCTCCCCGAGCTCCCGGAGGCGTTCTCGAAGTGACTCTCCTTTCAGAGCCGAAGAGACGTAGCGTGCAGAAGACTAGTACAATGAACTCCTGGCGGAATCATAGCTTCCCGACCATACACCAACCGGGCGGTGTCCGATCGGGTTAAGCGTTTCACCGTGGTCCGGTAGGCCCACAATGCCGCCGGGAGACGCTCGTCCCAATCTTCGCACCGAGCATTGCAAATTTTAGTCAAGCCTTTTCCAAGAATCTTGTTGACCAAGCCCACGTTACTCATTGGCTTCATGGTATGGGATGCTTTGCGATGCCGAATCATAAATGTGTCCAAGAGTGACTCGATCGTGGCATTAATGAAATGCGTACCCCGATCGCCGGTCAAGCTCCGGGTAGCCAAACCGTCGATGATGTTCCAACGAACCGGCAATGTCCGTGTAGTAGTCGCGTACCGCCGCCGCCTCACCCCACCGGTGAGGTAATCCGTGGCGTAATGATGTACCTGGCCTTCAAGTGTTCAGCGACCGGGGCGATGGGACCTACGAAATCGCCACCCCACTTTTCGAACGCAATAAGTGCACCGGGTGTGGCCGGAAGCTCATCCCGTGCGAAGGCCTTCCCGTCCGCCGGCAAACATCGTAGCGCTTCACATAGGCCTTACAATTAGCATGTACCGCGCTCACCACAGCGCCCTCGGGAGCACCTTCCTTGCGATGGGTTTCGCACCCACATGCCCTCCCGCAACACCATCGTGACATTCCCACATCACCGCTTCCGTTCGTGGTCAAGAACACATTCATGCTAACACCGCAATGAGTCTGGGCGATAGGCCGCCCCACGATCAATTGGTAGCCGGCCGCCTGACAACCAGTGGCGTTTCTCAAGTGGGTATAATCCCGAGGGGCATTGTCCCGTGGTCGATGGCGGCAATGTCACCGCGGTAATCCGGCACCGTTTCCGACTCGGGAAGAGGCTCCGCATCCCATACCGATCGTCCAATGAGCCCTCATTCTCTCCTCAGCCCAACCCGGGATAAATGATCGGGACCGACATTCAACCCGCCGGTGTGCTCGACAATCACCTCAAACGTGAATTCTCGGAAAAGTAGAAGCGCTCATTGCATCCGTCCTTCCAACATAGGCTTATTCACCAGATACTTCAATGCGTAATGGTCCGTGAAGAATGTGAATTTTCCGCCTTAAGATAGTGGCGAACTTCGAGGGAGTACACCATCGCCAATGCCTCCCGCTCGGCCGTGTGTAATTCTTCTCGCATTCGACAACCCAAGGGCCGGCGAAGTATACGGGTGGTCAACTGCCGTCTCCGGGGCGGCGCCACACAAACCCCAAGTGCACACGACGCATCAATATGCACATGGAACTCGCTTATCCCGGTCAGGATGAACAAGTATGGGTGCCATCGCCAACTTCTCCCTTCAAGGTGTCAAGTGCCTTCCTACACCCCGCCGTCCACCGGAATACTTCCGACTTCCGGCACGCTTCAAAGGGGCCGACCTTGCGTAGTTGCGAATAAAACGCCCGCAATATCCCGTGTGCTCAGAAGTGCCCGCAATCGCTTCACGGTCTCGGGGGTCGGTATGTGAACGATGACCGGCGACCTTGGCGGGATCGACGCACCCCTTGCTTCGCACACTCACGGGCCTAAGAGTGTGCCGAATGGAACCGCAAAAATACATTTCTTCAAGTTCAAGGAAATTGCACTGTGACACCGGCCAAACATAATACGCAACAAAGGAGGCGTGTTTCTTCAACAAGCCGTAGACTATCTGCGCTCGTCCATGTAGACTTCCAGAACTTGTAACGTACTCTTGGAAAGCAAAGAATGACAATCCCGGAAAACATAGTCGATGCATTTCCGAGACCAAATGGCCTAACGTGTATGCGAATGATCCCCACTCAATGGTGAATGTCGGTTTCCTTGCTTTGTCTTCCTCGGCGATGACTTTGATGGTAACTCGAAAACCCATCGCTGAAGGAATAAGCTTCTGCTTTCCGTAACATGATCTAGAACTTCATCGCCGAAAGGAGTGGGAAACTGATCGGGATGCATTGTTCGGGGCTCCAAAAGAGTCTACACAGACACGGATCTCCGCTTTGTCCTTCTTTGCTCGGATGACAATGGGACCACCCACTCGCTTCTTCTACCGGGAAGATAAGACCCGCAATGCGAAAGATTCGTCGATCTCCATCTTCTGCACCTTTTCGATACGTGGGTTCGACCAGGGCCGGGCAGCCACCGGCTCGGCCCCCGGCTTTCAGCGTGATGCGCATTTCACCCAGGTCCCCCTTGATCCCCTTCGCTTCCGCAACCGTACCTGAACAAGTCTTCGTATTCCCGAAGGAGGCCGAAATTTATTTTGCCGTTTCCTCGTCCCGCAATCTCCCACCGTTGCGAGCTTGGGTTTCTCTATCCGTTCCAATGTTCAGCTTCTTCGTTCCGAGGGTCAGAGATGGGACTCCTTCAAATTACCGCCTTCTTCACCGATGCTCCGCCGCCTTCCCTTTCATCAAAGTAGAGATGCCTCGAGGTCCTCCACTATCGTCATCCCATTGTCCGCAATCCGGTGGCAACCCGAACTTGCGCGACTCCCGGGTCGTGACACAACCGACCCCCGTCGGCTCGGGGTACAAAACAAGACCTCCTCGATTGCCAGAGGGCCTGACTCCGCCCGGCGAACAAGAAGCACCAAACGAACTTGTCCGCGACAATCGCCTACCAAGAGTGGGGCTCCCCGTTTCTCGCCGCTCTTCCTCCGGTGTACCAGCCCTCGGGAATCGTACGTTGTGAGTGGATAAACTCGCATCCACAAACTCTCCTCGTGGCATCGGTGCTACGCCACCGTTCCTCGGCAGCCCGCAAAGGTGTCGCGGGTCAGAAGTTCCATGATACTTAAGCGCACCGCAAGGTCCTTCATCCCTTCTTTAAAGCGCCCGCAGCATCCGCCACGCACTCCCATCGCAACAAAGAGTGTTGCGGTGATTTTTCCACCACCGGGCCGACATGGATTGCAAGGCCACATCCAAAGAGGCATCCGTGCTGTACTGGGACCGTGTCTTCCACCTTGGTAATAAAAAGTTATTGGATCAAGCCACATGTTCGACAAGGTGGGATATCCGTGGATCTCACTCCCTACCCACCCACTGGGCAATGGAAGCACATCTCCATGTGGTGGTCTCATACCCCCCTTTGCCGCGCTCTTCCTGCAAGCGAGTTCTGAACCGAGCTCGAGCTCTCGCACACTCCGGCTAACCGATGTGAGCCGCCGCGCCTGCGCACATAGTCGGTCTCCCCGCTTTTCCTCGCGGTCATTCGATAAAGGTGGTTCCATCATCCGAGCATCCTCCCCGATCGTCCACCGTTTCTCAGAGCACGTGGCCCTGACACGGCCGAGGGGTCAGTGACCCGTACCCCCCATCCTCAAAGATCATCGGCCTCCTTTAAGGTCAATGATGGCATAATTCTCAAAAGTCTGGCTCCATCAGCGAGTAAGGCGGGATAGGGATCCTGTTGCCCATGATATCAATAACCTCAAAATCGGTGTATGTCTTCACCCCCGCAACGTCGACCTCGACACCCTCGGCCGGCCGATTGCGAATGCAATACCGGTTCGCCATCCCGAGTCGGATTGGTGAGTAGGCTAGCCGTGCCTTCCAAGAGCCTCCTGCATGTCTTCCGTGGTGCAGAGAAGAAAGCCGACGTCGCACCCTGTCCAACATGGTGTCGCTTGATTTGGAACCCCGTTGACCGCGTGTTGGGCCGGCATCTTTGCCCTGTCGTTGCTTCGTCTGGCCGACGCGCCACACGTAGTGGGTGAGGGGCAGCTGTCGCCGGTCTCTAAGTCCTCGCGCCTGAAAGGTTCTTTCCAGCACGCGGGAGCTGCCGCCGCGCCGCAGCGTTGTCAACAATCCCGAGGAATAGCCGGAGCCAATCCCACTCATGGTACCCCAAGGATGTCGGCGCCCCGGCATCTCCAGCATGGGCTCCTCCAAACCTCCCTCGTCCCGCAGCCGGGCGCGAACACCTCAACCGCCCTCCCCGAGTCACTTTTCCGGACTTGGGCCCGATCAACTTCTTCGGGGATGCCGCCTCGAACCACTCGTGGCCGGCTCCTTCCCGTGGGCATCCTCTCCGCCTTCTTCCGCCCTCGTCACGATCGCGACGTTCGCAAGTCTCGGGGTTGAGGTCCCTTGCGGCCCGAGCCATCGATCAGCCCCTCCGCGCCCATTCTTCCCACTTTCGATGAGCTCCGGTAGCGCTCCTTCCGTGGCGTGGACGTTTACCCAAGACCGGGAACACCAGGGTCATCGGCGTGAGGGGACATTCTCGAGCCACGTGACCCTCCCGGTCACAGCTTGTAACATTCATCGGGACCGCGTCCACCCGTGCGCCTCCCCGCATGCCGCCACCTCTTCCCCTCGGGAGCCTCGTTCACCCGTAGGAGGGACGATCCAATCGATCCGCAAGTGCATCGAGCGCCCCGCATCGCTAGTGTCGTGAGTCGGGAAACAAAAAAATTCGGCAGTATACATTATTCGGGGCCGTGGAGTACTTCTCCGTAATATCGCACATCCGAGGAGGATGCCCCAACCGTCCGGCAAATCTCGCAAAGACTCGGTGGTGGCGGGAACCCGCTGAGGTGGGAACCCCGCGTAAGGCCGTTGCGCTCGGTATACCCCCGCGGATTCATCACCGCGCCACCACCGGTGGTGGACCCCTGATCGGCATGACCGAGGGTCCCTTCTTGCCGCGCAACCGAGGACACCTTGCGACATGGCCCCCGACCGTGCAATGAGGCACCAAAACATTCTGGCCGCGCTCGGTCCACCGGGCCGAAGCTCTCGGAGCTCTCACCAAGCCGGCAACTGGTAAGTTGCAAACCCTATCAAAGAAGGATTCCAGGCCGGCGATATTCCCCGGGGGTAGCTGCCATGGCTTCAATCTTCATGGCCCGCTCCAAAGCGTCCCGCATTATCAATTCTACCGAGTGAGAGGGGTTCGTGTCAATGGAAGCAGTAGCCTCGATGAACCAAGCCCCTCTCGGGTATTTGGATTGGACGGTAGTCGAGTTTCCCCGATCGCGTCCTTGAATTGCCGCATCAACTCCTACGCTAGCCTCACCTAAAAATAAAATTACAACTCCAAGTACCAAAGACAAATCCCCCGTAAATAAAAACTTCTCCATTACCTACTCAAAATCAGCCATCCTCTTCTAATCCTCCCACATCAACAAACAAAGACTTTAGTAGTGTCAGATCCTATGGAATACAACATTGTCGAGGACATGAAAAAGATCAAAGCCAACATTTCCTTACATGAACTCAGCAAACTAAAACACCAGCAAAAGTTGCTAATGAAAGAATTAAACGCTACACCAATTGCTCCTTTACCAAGCAGTGTAGTTGCAAAAGCAGCTAGAGGAGCTGGTAAACCACCAGATAAGGTAGATGCTACTGATACAGTGCTCATTGGAGAAAAGTCAAATTCTCAAACTCCTCCTTTTCTTTTGACTTATGAGATGTACAATAAAAATTTGCACAATTGTTTGATTGATTCTGGAGCTTCCTCCAATATAATGCCTACTTCTGTCTGTGCTAAATTGAATATCGAACCACAGAAATCAGCAGTTCATATCGTTCAATTGGATCGCTCTAAAGTCCAAGTTGTGGGAGAAATCAATTCAATTACTATCAGATTAGCCTCTGATCCTAGGATTGTCCAAAGAATTGATATTTTGATTGCTGATATTCCTGAATTCTATGGATTAATCTTGAGCAGGGACTGGTCTGCGAAACTTAATGGTTATATCTCAACTGATTATTCACATATGTGGCTTCCCTACAAAGGGAAACCAAATCAAATTAAAATTGAACGAGAAAAACATATGACGCACACTGTCACTAAATTCGAACAACCTAATGAGCCCGTGGCATTCAACAACAATATTCTTGGAGGTTATTCTGCTGAATCATTTCTTGGAAACTTCGAAGCTCCTCAATCACCTTTTTCTGTAAATACTTTTGTTTCTCAAATAGAAAATTTTTCACAATCTGATTCTTCCAGAATTGTAAATATTTCTGATGTAATTGTAGATAAGTCATTAGATAAATCTTTATTTTGGTCGTTATATTTTGATGGATCAAAGTCTAGTGATGGAGCTGGAGCTGGATGCATCTTAATTGATCCAGATGGAGAGAAAACCATGCTGTCATGTAGGTTAGAATTTGAGTGTACTAACAATACCGCAGAATATGAAGCCTTAGTTCAAGGACTTTATAAAGCTATAGGGTTAGATGTTAAATACTTGAAAGTCTTTGGTGATTCCGAAATTGTCATAAAACAAGTTAGGAATACTATTCATTGCCTTTCAGGACATCTTAAACACTATAAAACCCTAGTACAAGATCTCACCACTCATTTTTTAGCATTCAATATTTCTCCTATTCCTAGGAATCAGAATACATCAGCTGACTTGTTAGCTAATGTTGCATCTAAACTCCTACCTGCTGAAGATTGTAGTCCTGATAGGTTTTCTGTAGAATTGATTTTTCGTCCATCTGTCCCAGATAATGTTACAAACTGGAGAGTATTCTATCATGATCAAGATATTCTAAATTTCATGACTTCAGAGAAATCATATGATGAGCAAATTATTGACGAAGATGATCATGATTTACAAATTGCTTCAAAAGGTAATGAAAACCCCATTCCAAAATCCGTTGTTAAATTAGAGGATTTATATGACATTAGAGACAGATTCAAGAAAGTTACTAATACAAAACTTCAAAGCTCTACTTTGAAGTTTGAATTAGTAAATCTTGGTTCTGATTCTAAACCTCAAAACGTTAACTTAGGACTCAATTTAACACCAGAGGAAAGGAATGCGTTCATTAAACTTCTGAACAAGTATAAAAATGTTTTTGCTTGGAATTATGATGATTTAAAAACATATGATACTTCGGTTATTCAACACACAATTCCAATGCTTCCTGATATTAAACCTGTTCAACAGAAGTTGAGAAAGATTCATCCAAATCTCGAAAGTCAAATCAAATCAGAACTTAATAAACTTTTAAAAGCCAAAATCATTTTTCCGGTCACGCACTCCAATTGGGTTTCCAATATGGTACATGTAAGGAAGAAGAATGGTGATATAAGAATCTATATTGATTTCAGAAATTTAAACAAGGCATGTTTAAAAGACAATTTCCCATTGCCAACCATGGAACAGATACTTCAAAAGGTAGTTGGTTCTGAACTTATGTCCTTTCTCGATGGATTTTTGGGCTATAATCAAGTTTTAGTTCATCCAGATGACAGATTGAAAACAACTTTCAGAACAAAATGGGGAACTTATGCTTATCAGAAAATGCCTTTTGGTCTAATAAATGCAGGAGCAACTTTCCAAAGAGCCATGGACATAGCATTTAAAGGTCTAATCAATAAATCAGTTGTTGTTTATCTTGATGACATAACAGTATTTTCAAAAAAGAGAGCCAATCATCTACATGATTTAAAACAAATATTTGAAAGATGTAGAAAGTTTGGTATCTCCTTAAATCCCAAGAAATATTTCTTTGCTTTAGATGAAGGAAAAATCTTAGGATTTGTTGTGTCAAAAGATGGTATATATATTGATCCAGATAGAGTGAAAGAAATTTCTGATATTTCTTTACCACATAACAAAAAATCCATGCAATCATTTCTTGGATAGATCAATTTTGTTAAAAGATTTATTCCTGATTTTTCTTTAATTGTTTTACCTATGCAAAATATGATCAAGAAGAATTCAATATTCAAATGGGCGCATAAAGAGAAAGAAGCTTTTGAGGCAATCAAACAAGCGATCATTAATGCACCAGCATTGAATACCCCGGATTTTTCTAAAGATTTTACTTTGTATACTCTGGCCACTGAAACATCCTATGCAACCGTTTTAACACAACTCAATGATCAAGAAATCGAAGCACCAATTTCTTTCTTTAGCTCAAATCTGCAAGGAGCTGAGCTTAATTATTCCGATGTTGAAAAACAAGCCTTTGCCGTGTTTAAATCAATCAAACATTTTAGACCTTTTCTCTTGAAAACACATACAAAAATCATTGTCCCATTCTCTGCAGTGAGGCAATTATTAATTCAAAAAGAAGTAGGAGAAAAGAGAGCTAACTGGGTAACAACCTTGCAAGAATATGATATTGATATTAAACCAGCTAAGATTGTTAGAGGACAAAGTTTTTGCAGATTATTGGCAGGAGCTCATAACATACCAGAAAATCAAGATTCAAATCAAGATATTCAAGTAAGTCAGATAAGTATTACAGATTCTGAATCTCAGTATGCTGATCTTATCTATTACTTGAAAAATGGGTATGCTCCTTCTAATCTCAGTTATAAGAGTAAACGCGCTTTAAGGTTAAAAGCTATTAAATATGAGATCATTGATAATGTGTTATTTAGGAAAAATTATGATTCAATCTTATTAAGATGTCTTGAAAAGACTGAAGCTGAAAAGGTTTTGCAGGAATTGCATGATGGACCAGAAGGAGGTCATTTTGGAGGTGATACCATAGCTCACAAAATAATTCGTGCTGGGTATTATTGGCCTACCCTTTTTAAAAATACGCATGATTACGTAAGGAAGTGCCGAATTTGTCAAACTGCAAGTGGAAGACAAAGGAAACCAGCTTTTCCTTTGCAACCAGTGACTATTGAGCAACCATTCGAACAATGGGGGCTTGACATTATTGGTGAGATAGTACCTCATTCTTCCAAACAGCACAAGTACATCCTTACTACAACTGATTACTTTACAAAATGGGTAGAAGAAATCCCGTTGAAGGTAGCCAATTCTGATGCAATTATTGATTTCATAGATCAATTCATCATAACCAAGTTTGGTGTACCTAACGCTCTAGTCTTTGATAATGCATCTTACTTCTCTGGAAATAGTTTAATAGAATTTGCAGTCAAAAGAGGTTTTAAATTAAAATATTCAGCAAATTATTATCCACAAGGTAATGGTTTGGTTGAATCCACTAATAAAAACTTTATCAAAATCATTAAAGTTTATGGAAAAGAAGTTGTGATACCATCAAATTTAACTCTTCCATCACTAGCCCTAGTGCAATTTATTGAAGAAAATCCTTCTTCATCCATTCAATTGAGATATGATCAAATCCTTAAAATAGAAGAAGATAGAGATAAAGCAAAAATTATTCATGAAAAACATCAACAACTTGTAAAATCTTCTTTTGATGCAAGTTCTACCGGCTCAAAAATTTTGTCAATTGGTGATCTTATTCTGAAATGGGATAAAGCACACGAAGAAAAAGGTAAACATACCAAGTTTCAGAAAATGTGGCTTGGACCATTTCAGATCGTTGAGAAGATAGGCTCAAATACATTCATACTCCAAGATCTAACAGGTAAGAGAGAATCTCTTCCTGTAAATGGGCTTATCTTGAAGAAATTCTTTTCATAAGGAGGTAACCCCTTCTTAAACTGTACATATTCCTTTCTGCATAATTTTTTATTGTTTTTTGCAAATAAAGGTTGTTAATGAGTCTCTAATTGATTGTTTACTATTTAAGAAAAATTCTTCGGGAGGATATTATAAATATTTATTTTGTGTAAATAAGAATTTTTAAAGTAATGATCACAGTTTTTGAATAGTTTAAAATAAGGTGTTAAACTTTGAAAGATTATTTCAATCATTTGCATGATCTTTTGAAAACTTGAGAAGAATGTAAATCATCATAAGTTTATTAAGCAGAGAAAGGTTATCTATCAAAGTAAAGATTTTTCAAAGTTTTGGAACTCAAAAAACTCTGAAAATTGTCATCCATTGATTCTTAAGGATAAAACTATTTCACCCCATCCATTTAAGTTGTGATTTTTTATAATGTAATTCTAAGAAATTATATGAAAATTTAAAGAGATAAGAGGTCTCATTATGAGCCGACTTACCATGTTCATAAGGAGTAATAAAACTGACATTACCAATACTGCATACCAAAACAGGGTAATGGCTTATAAATATAAGACAAGGGGTCTCATCACGAGCCAGCTTGTTTAGTTTAATTATAACTAGTGAATGGCATTGTTATTAACTGGCTGCCAAACCAGAACAATGGCTCTTAAAATAAAAAAATAAATAAAAGACAAAAACATGAGATAATAGGTCTTATGAATTTATCTTTTAAAAAGTCATAATTTTAGTTAGATGGGACAATGAATGGTTAATGGTTTAAAGGTAACCCTGTCGAGACTATGAACGTTTGCTGGCAGCAGAGGCAATACCTATGGCAATAGAGTATATTATAAAACCAAAACTTGGAGAGATCCACTTACTTCATTATTAACACCAATCAAAGCTTGAAATAACCCAAAATGTTTTTATTCTTAAGGAATTAGAAAGAAATTGTGAATGATTTTTATTTCTTTTTCATAGTTACATTTTATTTGAATTATCCTAAGATAGTTTTCATTATCTTTAAAAATATTTACTTACTAAAGATATAGTGTTCATTTTATTTTTTTAGAGATAACTGTTTCTTTCAGTGAATCGCCAATTGTTGTGACCAGCAACAACCCCCCTTTTTATTTAGTATTAGTAATAATGCTAAATAAATGGGGACCCTTAGTTAAAAAATCCAAAAAAAATCAATTAGGATTTGTATTTCCTTTTCAAATAAAACTTTCTATCATAAAATTATAGAAATCCCTTAGAAAGAACATTAAGAAACACTTAAGTTTATGATAGATTACAATAAAATTGCTCTTTAAACAAAATAGCGCATCCATAGCAAAATGGTATATATCTTTTATAAAACTGAAAATGCGATTTTGCGATTTTGCGATAATGCGATCCCAAAAAGCCTATACAATAAACATATTGGTCGCAGATCGCATAGCGCAGAAAACAGAAATGTTAAACAAATATCTTTTGCGCTATTTACAATTTTGCGCTTTTGCGAGATTTGCGATGTGCGCTTTTGCGCTATTGCGCAATTTCCGCTTTTGCGCTATTTTACATAACTGCGACGGCTTCATTTTGCAATATTGCGATATTGCGACATTGCGATATTGCGATATTGCGCAGCAAATCGCAGATCGCAATGTCGCAGATTCATGTAGGTGCGTTGTCCAAAGGCAATCTTCCCATATATCAAATCTGTTATGCGCTTTAATGATTAGATTAAATGATTGGATTGACAATTAATGGTAAATGAGATTTTGTTTTAATTGAAAGTCGTTTCACGATTAAAATATTATATTTCATCCGCCTTCGCATTTAAAACAGTCTCATCACCTTTCTCATGCCATTACTCTCATTTAACTCGTAAAACGCAGGCACGAAGGAGAAAACGTCTATACAAAGCTTTCACTAAACACTATGGGTAAGAAGGAGAAGAGCTCGAATTCTGAAAACAGAGAAATGGCTTCGCTGTATGCAGACACCGCTTGTAATAAGGATGCCGATATATCCACTTGGGAAGGAATGTATAATCTGTTAGAGGAAGAAAATCCTGTGGTGATGAAAGTTGTGGCTACAGCAGGTTCTAGTAATACATCTGAAGCAACCCTCAAAGAACTGGCTTGTTCATTTCTCCATAGGATAGCGGCAAGGCCAAGGATTCTCCCATATACGGACATGGTGAAATGGGTGCTGGACAGCACCGATATTTCAGACAGGAAATTTAGAACTCCATCTGAAGAGCTAATCGGGTCATTCACCACGGAAGACGTGAGGCTGATGTATAAGTTGCCGGAACCTCATGCGCCTTATAATAAGCAATTTATGAAAGAATTTGCCAGAGAACATGCGAATTTGTCAGAATGCACACAGGAATGGACCAAAAGAGATGAACCATTGAAGAAAAACAAACATGGGTGGACAGTACCAAAAAAGGATGTTTTAGACGCTGTTCACAAGTTCAAATATCCAAGTGGGCAAATTGACACAGTTTCTACCACAAGATAAGGTATGTAAGTTTGCCAAAATTATCCTCTATAGAGCTTTTAGAAGTTACTGAAGAAGTTGTTGGAGGTCAGGATTTCTCAGAGAAACATAAAGCTCTTCTTGAGAAAAGTCAGGTCTCGAAGAGACTTGAAATAACTGTAAGACAAAATGAGGAAACATTGACCAAATTCAAGGCACTTAATGCTAAGCAAGGAAAAAGATGTGGAGCGTGTTCGGCACAGAGAAAAACTACTGCGAAAGGTCAAATCGATAAAAAAGAAACTACTTTGGCTAAAGTATGATATGAGAAAATGGTGAAGCAAAATCAAGATGAAATTGCAAAATTAATAACAGAGCAATAAGCTCAAATAAAGGAAAATGCACAAAGAAAAGGCAGCAGAGGAGGCGGCTACAGCGGCAAACATTATTACTGATTGTGTAAATGATAATTTACACAAAGCTAACTTGATTCCAGAAACTGTTCCAGGATATCTCCCACAGGCACATCAATTGCAAACAGAATGGAGGCAAAAGGCAGAAGAAAGAGCAAAATCAATTCAAGGGCTGACAAGATTAAATTGGGACTCATACTGGGCGTACTTAGTGAAGCCACACAGTCAGCACATCACGCTTAATTGTATCATCAATGCTACAGAGAAGATTGCGCCTACGCTTGCCGACTCTGTCTTTTCAGGACAGTTGAATTATGAAGTCGGCCAACCGCATTCTCTCAAAACTATGCTAGATGCCTGCAAGTTTAAAGATCAAGTTCATAGATAGTTAGATTTAGTTTTAATTTTACTGTATTTTAGCCTAGGAAAAGGACGGTCATTGAACCGAATCCTTAATTTTTGTAATAAGACTATTTTTAGATTTAGCTAAGTAGTATTTAAACCCTTCTCATGCATTTAGAGAGGGGGTCCTGGATCTTAATATTTTTTGACTTGGAGATTGCATTTTTGTACTCCATTGTCTTATATATTTTTAAAAAGGATCACATCTGGTGATTTTCATGCGGAATTATCTTTGAAGTGTTGCATTTCCGTACCTTGGAATTTGATTTTGCATCAGAGTTACTGGATTAGAGTATCACATTGCATTTGAAAGTCTTCAAGATGAATGAGGTATTTCTATCCTTTCACTATTGATTTCTTTTGTCTTATGATATTCGCTTTAAAATTGCTATCATTTATATATATTTGTTTTCACAACGCTTCCTTTTATATATCATTTCTGAGTATAATTGAAACGTTATATTTCATAATTATATATAGATGGTATACAATGATGAATGCAATATGCTAATACAACTCTGTTTAATTTCTTAAACAGAGTTATCTTTATTTGTTTCTGCATATTTCAATTTAAATAATAATACATTTTCATGGTTATTGTTAAATTGGAACAATCTTAAGTTGTATTCACATATAATTACTCGGGTTAGTGTTAGAATTTCTTTATCAGTATTTATTTTAAATTAGATAGTTTTATTTCAGTTAATTTAGTCCCATTTCCACCCATCCAAACCAATCCATTTAGTTATAAGGAAATTGGTCCTTTAAATCCAGTCGGAGCTACCATACCAAACGGAAAAGGTGCTGTCCTAAGGTCCCGACCGAGTGGTTTTCCCCAATGTTTGAAGCAGAGATTTTCTAGGTTTCAACAACCACCCGCGGACGACCGCCGCACACCACCTGGGTGGTGGACCCCCCGGATTGGCTGCACCGTCCAACTCCCTCGCCGCGCAACCGAGGACACTCCTACAGTGACATGGCCCTCGACCCTGTGCAATGAGTACACCAAATATTTGGTCGCGCCGGTCTTCTCACCTACCGAAGCCCTTGAGCGTCTCGCCTGCCGGAAACTGTGTCGCAACCCTATCAAAGAAGTATCTTGCGGGGCCGCCCCCCCCGATATTCCTGGGGGTAGCTCGCAATGGATTCAATCTTCATGGCCTGCTCCAAGGCATCCTGCAGATTATCAATCTTCTGCTGAGTGAGAGGGGTTCGTGTCAAGGGAAGCAGAGCCTTGATGAACCAGTCCCTCTGGTGGTTTGGATCGATCGGGTAGCTGAGTTTCCCGATCGCGTCCTTAAATCGCCGCATCAACTCCCATGCGGTCTCACCTTCCTTCTGCTTAATTTCCCACAGATCTGACAGGCCCTGCTGGTCTGTCTAGGGAAGCTTTAATTCGTGGACAAAATCCCGCTTCACGTCCGCAATTACGGGGTTAGGATGAGCCTCAGACCACTTGATAAACCATCACAGAGCCCTCTCTCTGAGCGTGGTTTGGAATTCTATTAACTTCCCTGCATCTGGCGTCTGGCGAGCCCTCCAGATGGCTTCGCACAGATACCAGTGTTGCTCTACATCATCATTGCCCCGGCCAGAGAACTCTGGATACCGGGTGAAAGATCCAGCCATGTGTGCTTGCGGAGAGTTGACCAGGATAAATCCTCCAGGTCCTGGTTGCGTAACGGTCCCACTAGGAAAAATACCACTACTAGTAACGTTGTTGTTATCGGACGTTACTGACGCTGATGAACTATTGTATGACTGACTCAATGCTTGTAACTGAATAAAAATATTACTTAAAGGTTGATACAGTACCAGGGGAAGGTCGGGATCCTGGCCATGCAGAAGGTGGGAAGTAGGGCTGCCTGGAGGGGTGGGTGCCGTCTGATCTTGAAACATCCGCTGCATCACGCCGTGCCATTCATCATCGGAACTCTCTTCGGGCTGCATCTTTCCATTATCTTCGCTAGTCATTATCTCTCTTTCTCGCGTCGCTGGGCTCCCATGCACCCACTGCACTTCCACTGCTGTCCCGTCTTCTTCCCGGGTATCCAAACCCATAGTTCCTGTCCTCTGAGGCGCCTCCTTTTGATTTTTCCTCTCGATCTCCCTTCTCTTCAAATCTCGCATTACCCTTCTTCGCCACCTATCGGTGATCTGTGCCCGCCGATGCGCACGTCGCTCCCGCAACTTGCATGCGGCCTCAACATCCATTCCCCGCTCCCCACTTTCACATTCTACACAGCATCGGTCCCCTCAACCCTTCCCCCAGCACGGGTGGTTTACGCTTCCATACTCGTTTTGTGGAATTCAATCAACCCTTCGTCCACCATCAGAGCTTTGATCCACAGCGGAATCTCCTTCAGCAGCTTCCCTCTTAGCCCTGAGTGGAAAACAGCCTCGGCTTTCGAGAAGGATTGGTAGCACTCAGCAGCAAACTCCACAGTATATCCTTCCAACATGGTCCTTACCCAAAAATCCACCGCGTGGGTCAGTTCAATGTCCACCCGGTGCAGTGCCACCAGATCTTCGTGCGCCCACCTGCGGTTTATCTTCCGCAAGCCTTCTTGGGGCACCGTCGCTCGTAACCTACGCAACCAATTGTAAAGGTCCGTAGGGAACCTTCCCCAGAAAATTTCGTACGTATCACTGGCTGAGTCAGAGAAAAGAACAAGCTCCTTGATCGCCGCCTCCTTTTTCTTGGTCAGCTCTTCTTGCTGAGCAATGAACTGGTCAAGATGATCATCCCACCATCGCCGTATCTCTCCTTCAAAAATCCTCGATACCATGATCTAGGTCCCCTCAGAACATGCAGGTCCCGGCAACGGAACCATTTGTTGGCGAGTAGTCAGGTCTCGCGGACAAGACCCAGGTTCAGGAGTTGTGGCCAACAAAGGGGTCCGATGTAGTCTAGGATCACGCCGGCATTTTCACCCTGCTCCGGAGAGCAGTGAGTCTCACCCGAGGCGTGCCGCAACCACATGCAGAAGGGGATGAGATCAATGGCAAGGAACAAAGTCGCAACTCATGATGGATAGTGCATCGATTATATAGACAGAGTTATATACGCAAGAGCACTTAATAAGCATTCAGACATTTGCAAATAAAATTTTAAACCAGCATAAACACATTACAGGCATGTAAACATCTTATTGAGACAGCAACCTTCCATTGTATTAATCTCTTGGCCAAACACATGATTACATGGCATTCTCAATGATAGCTTACAAATCTGATACAGATGGATTTCGGAACAGAAAGGTAGAATAGAGAAGATGAGGAACCCTAGGAAGGTCATGCATGATTCTTCCGCTATCGCTGCGTCTTCCCCTGTCACGAGCCTCGCAACCTCTTCAGCATCCCCTTCTTCCAGCCGAGTGACTGTTATTTATTCACCCGCTCTCGCGACTACTAGTTCCTCTGTGTCTTTTCCTTAGCTGCTGCCAGCTTCTCTCCTGTTATCTGCGTGTTCCGCTTTCTGTCTTCTGCTGTGTGTTTTCTTCATCTGTACTTGTGCGTGTTCTATCTTCAGCTATCTCATGCTTCCGCGCCACCTTGATAGCTCCGCGACTCCTGGTAGTTGCGACGCGGTCGCGATTGCCATGTGTCTTCATGCCGCAACTCAAAAGGTCAAAATTCAAAATGTTCTAACCAAGATTTCAAAAATAATAAAAAACAAGGGCCCCAACAAAATGATGCCTAAATTTGAGTTTGTTTTTTGAGTTTGTATGAAGTAGTTAGAGCAAGTCAAAGTTGTGATCAAATTTAGAAGCCTGAAGGTTTAAGTATCCCACAATTTCACCGTCAACCGGCAAGGAAACTAGCACCCGAGAAGCGGGAGAATTTGTTGGATGTTTAATTTTCCCAATGACCTCCAGTTTCAAGAATTTTTAAAAAGGGGCAATGGTTTCCAAAAAATAAAAATAAAAATAATATAAATGGGTGGCGGGCCACCAACCCTGCCACCCCACCACTGCATTATGTATTATATATATTATTGGGGGGCAAGCTATCAGCCCCACCACCCCTGGAATGACCCAAACAACATATGGGTCGGCAGCCATGACCCTGCCAAACCCCCCGACCACGATACCATGTATAAGCATCAAAGGAAACACGTAATATAGTACTAGCAGGGTTTAACCCACCCGACCCATGTGGGCGGCTCCCGAGTGGGCGATCCCAAAATAAACTCAAAAAAAATGCCACATAAAGAACCATGGTGGGGTGCGGTTGGGTTGAACCGCGTGGAGAAAACCCGCCCACTGCCCTTGCCTTAATTGCATTGTTGTTTACCCAAAACGGGAGGGGCGAGATTTGGTCCCTCGGCCTGTCCTCAACCAAAATCTATTTTAACCAATCTGCCGAAGGAGGTATGTTGTAAACTCTGCCTAGAAATTTATATAAACTCTCATTTTCATAGTGCGCCTAGGCAGAGCATCAGGAGCAGGAGAAGAACCACGAGCGAGCCAGAGGGGTGGAACCATGCCCAGAGAATATTGAGGGGCATAAAAAAGATTCCTTGGGGTGCAGAACTTTCCAGTGTCCATTTGAGACAAATTTTAGGTCGATTTTACATCTCTCGACGATAGGAACTCAACACTGATGTTTGTTTCAGCATCAGAGCTCTCAATTTTTTTTTGCTATTTTCCATATTGGAGGCATATGGGTGCTTTACGTAATTGTACTTGTACTTATTCTTCTTCTCGCCACTTAATGAATGAAGGCCTCCCCACTGTTGAGCAGGCCTCCCCACTGTTGAGCAGGGCCCAGAGACGTAGTCCAAATTGGACGAACTCCATAATCAATTTTTGGTGTCTTGATCTCATGCATGTTATGGTTTCTTTGTTCTTCATCTTATATGCTTATGTTTCATGGTCTTAAGTGCTCTATTACATATAATTCTTTAATGCATCTATAAGAAAAAGATCTTGGATCAAGTGGTATCAGAGCAGGTCTTTGTTGATGTGAATTGCATGAGTATATGCTAACTAGAAATAAGTTGCAAAGAGGTGAAGGAAAGCTTAAGTATTTTGATCCCGAAGCAGGATGTGCCCTACAAAGAAGAAAAATGGTAGATGATGAAGCAAGTTGGGAAGTAGAGCGAAATTACCACAAGGAATTATACAACATGGCAGAGAAAGTAGACAAACTGTTTGCAGAGTATGAGAAGACCGTCAAGGCTGAGAAGAAAGATGAAGATGACCTTGGATCAGTAAACCATGGATATGGTGGAGAAGAGCCACCTCCCTATCCATATTCTAGTAATAGTTCCTCTTCTTCTTCTCATCATTCTTGCATACGTCATATGCATACATCTAAGAAAAAATTCCTTAAACTAGATTTAAAGTTTGAATTTCATATGTATATAGGAGAATGTAATGTGGAAAAGCTAAAAAATTTCATTAGACAAATTGAGGTCTAATGCCGGATTCAACAGATCAATAAAGACGAGGCAAAGATCCAATTGTCATCCCTTCGACTGGGTGGCATCACTCTCATTTGGTGGGAGATCAAATTGCAAGGCAACAAAAATCTGGGTAACCTTCTCTCCTCATGGTAAAATTTTATTTTTGCATTGAAAACTCAGTTCTACCCATTAGGCTATATGAAAAAGTCGTTAATGGAATGGCAACACCTAAAGCAAGGCAAAGCCAAAAATGTGAAAAACTACACTAAAGAATTTAGAAAACAAGCATTGAACTTAGACATTCCATTAAATTCACCAGAGATTGTAACAAAGTATATCAGTTCTTTACATGGTTACATAAGGCATTCATTATTATTGTTTGAGCCTGCTACTATCGATGAGGCCAGTGTGAAGGCCATGCATCTTGAAATCAGGGGGACGTATGAACAAATGGATCACCCAAAAAGAACCGCAACAACCAAGAGAAGAGGAGAAAATCCCTCCTGTACACATTGTGAGAAAGAGGTACACGATGAAGAGAATTGTTGGAAACTGCACCTTGAGCTGAGACATAAGAGGGGTGATAGAAAGGATAGCCAAAATATATTTTACACCATGAAACAAGATCAAAAGTCTGAATCAGAGGAATATGAGAAGGTCACAACTACGGGAGTTGCACGACCTAGACCAATTGACTTGGGATCAGATTCTGATGACAAACTTGAGGATTGCAACTCTTAGAATCGCAACAGATCGACACATCGATTTGGGTTCAGATTTAGGCGATGAAACAAAAATTTCAATAGATAATATACCAAATATGGGAAGGTCGCCCAATGTGGCATGGCTCCAGGAACTTGAGGAGATCAATCAAAGAATTCAAGCAAATAATGTTGAGCTAATAAGACTCCTATAGGAAGCAGAGAAAGATAAGCAAAGGTTGCTACGCCAGTTGCAAGCTAAGGATGAGGTCTTGGAAAAATGACAACATACCCCGCTTGAGGTAAAAAATGATCCTTTGATTTCATATAATTTTCATGATGATGATTTCGCTACTTTTGAAAAAATACTACAGGTATCAAATCCAAAATATTAAAGAAAATGGGGTATCAGGGAAGGGGCCTCGACATTAATAACTAGGGAATCATAAACCCCATCAAAGTGGAGGAATTGCCTCATCATCTAGGACTTGGGTATGTCAGGAAGAAGGTTGGGGAATGCTCCAAAACATCCAACAACCCACCAATGACAAATGATGAGAGAACCTCATCACATTCCAATGATAGTGAGGGATACATGAACAATTATCAGAGGCACATTGGAAGAAAGTGTTCCAAGACGATCCAGAAAGTCAGAAAGATGAAGAATCATTGCCACAAGGATGAACACCATAAATCTGCATGTCCAACACTTAAAGCCCAAAAATCACCCATGAAGGCTCTAGTCATCGAATATATTTCATACGAAAATCTGCCACAAGGAGATTACCCATTTACCTTATTAAGTAAAAGATGGTTTTTTTAGAGGTATTAGTTTTTTATGGCCACCGTTTGTAAATCATGCGTTGTTGATAAATGTAAAAGTGATGATGTGTCTTCCATCGCTTCGAAATGCAACGATGATATTTTTGGCCTCTCCTTATGAGTAGATGATGTATTTATTTCTATTATGTAATCCTTGAACAAAGAGGATGTGTTATAAACTCTTGTAAAGTGTGGGGTTGATTGAGTCATGTATGGTTTGTATATGATTGAAAAGGATGTACCATATTTTCATGCAAGTGATTTAAAGTGTGGTTAAGCGAGGACACAAGCAGTGTGTTGGATGTGTTGTTGTTTTTTGTGGTCCAAAAGCTCCTTAGTGGGGAGGATTGATCTACGAGGATATCAAAGGATGAGTGGCTTTAAATTGCTCGAAAATATAAGTGTCCAGATGACAATAAGAATAGGACCATGTTGAATTGTTTTTTTTTTTCTGAATCCAACGGTGCAAACAACACATAAATCTGAGGTCGTATGAAGAAGTTAGAGAAAGTCAAAGTTGTGGTCAAAGTTAGGCAGTGGGCCAGGTTTAAGTATCCCACAATTTCATCGTAAACCGGCAAGGAAACTAGTACCTGAGAAGTAGGTGAATTCATTGGATGTTTAATTTTCCCAATGCCCTCCAGCTTTGAGAATTTTTAAAAAGGGGCCATGGTTTCAAAAAAAATAAAAAAACAAAAAAAAATATAAATGGGTGGCGGGCCACCAACCCTGCCACCCAACCACTGCATTATGTATTATATATATTGTGGGGGGGTGGGATTTAAACCATGAAACCCCTAGAACGACCCAACTACCATATGGGTCAGTGGCCATGACCCCGACGAACCTGCCAACCACGATACCATGTATAAGAAATGGAGGCAACACGTAATACGGGACTGGCGGGGGTCAAACCCGCCTGGTCCACTGGCCAACCCCTGAGCAGGGGGTCCCAAAATAAATGCAAAAAAAAATGCCACATAAAAATCCATGGTGGGGTGTAGTTGGGTCGGGCCACGTGGAGCAGACTTTCCCACCTCCCTTGCCTTAATTGCATTGTTGTTTAACCAAAACGGGAGGGGCAAGATTTGATCCCTCGACCCCTCCTCAACCAAACTCTATTTTAACGAATGCGTTGGCGGAGGTACTTTGTACTCTCTGCCCATAAATTTATATAAACTCTCATTTTCACAGTGCGCCTGGGTAGAGCAGCAGGAGCAGGAGCAGAACCATGAGCGGGCCAGAGGGGCGAAACCATGCACAAGGAATATTGAGGGGCATAAAAAATATTCCCTAAGGTGTAGAACTTTCAAGTGACCATTTGAGACAAATTTTATGTTTATTTTACACCTCTCAGTGATAGGAACTCAACGGTGATGACCATTTTTGCATCAAAGCTCTCCATTTTTTACCATTTTCCAGATTGAAGGTATAAGGGTGCTTTATGTAATTTTACTTTTACTTCTTCTTCTTCTTGCCACTTATTGAATGATAGCCTCCCCAGTTTTGAGAAGGGTTCGGAGACGTAGTCCAAATTGGAAAACAACCATAGTCAAATTTTGGTGTCTTGATCTCATGCATGTTATGGTTTCTTTGCCAATTTCCATTTGAGACAAATTTTATGTCAATTTTACACCTATCAGTGACAAGAACTCAACGATGATGTCTGTTTCTACATCAAATCTCTCCAATTTTTCAGCCATTTTCTAGATTGAAGGTATAAGGGTGCTTTATGTAATTTTACTTGTACCTCTTCTTCTTCTCGCCACTTAATGAATGAAGGCCTCCCCACTGTTGAGAAAGGCCCAGAGACGTAGTCAAAATTAGACAAAAAACGTAATCAATTTTTGGTGTCTTGATCTCATGCATGTTATGGTTTCTTTGTTATTTTTTTTATGTGCTTATGTTTCATGGTCTTAAGTGCTCTGTTATATGTAATTATTTAATGCATCTTTAAGAAAAATATCTTGGATCAAGTGGTATCATAACAGGTATTTTTCAATGCGAATTGCATGAGTATATGCTAACTAGAAACAAGTTGCAAAGAGGTGAAGGACAGCTTAAGTCAATTGATCCCAAAGCAGGACATGCCCTATGACGAAGAAACATGGAAAATGAGGAAGCTCATCGGGAAGAAGAGCGGAATTACCACAAGGCATTCTACAACATGGCAAAGAAAGTAGACAACTGTTTACAGAGTATGAGAAGACCATCAAGCCCGAGAAGAAATATGCCAATGACCACGGATCAGTAAAACATGGAGATGGTGGAGAAGAGCCCCCTCCCTCTCCATCTTCTAGTGATATATCCTCTTCTTCTTCTCATCATTCTATCATACGTCATGTTCGTCGTAGCCTAATTCAACTAGCTAAAAGTCCGGTTGTTATTATTGCAACTCCTGGCCATCCCAAGGGCCCTACAACCAAGCCAGTGGGGCATGCTTTGCCCGTACGATATCTTGAAGGAGAAGCCTGTGGACTTGTTAAAAACCTTGCATTAATGACTTATGTTACAATTGATGAAAAAAGTGAGTCCTCTTATTTCACTGTGCAACTTTTTAGGAGTAGAATATTTGAGCTTGCTTTCTGTTGAAGAGCTCCATTTACCTTAGTTATTTTCAATGAGCTTATCCTTGGTGTACATCGACGGCCACAGCGATTTGCAAATGCTCTAAGGAAGCTACGACGTGCTGGTAAAATTGGAGAGTTTGTGAGTGTATTTGTGAATATAAAACAGCCTTGTGTATATGTTGCTTCAGATGGTGGCCGTGTTTGTCGACTGTTGGTGATTGTTGATAATGGTGTTTCTAGAATAAAGGAACATCACATGAAAAAACTGAAGAATGGTTTTTGAACATTTGATAATTTCCGGAGAGAGGATTTAGTGAAATATTTTGATGTTAATGAGAAAAACAGTGCACTGGTTGCTCTCTATGAAGGTGAAGCAGCACCTGCCATTGTTCATATAAATATTGAGCCTTTCACTATTTCTGGTGTTTGTGCTGGGCTTATTCCTTTTCCACATCAGAACCGATCACCTAGGAACACTTACCAGTGTGTCATGGGGAAGCAAGCAATGGGAAACATAGCTTACAATCAGTTATGCAGAATGAACATTCTACTTTATCTGTTGGTGTATCCTTCACGGCCTCGTTTGACAACAAAGACTATTGAACTGGTTCAGTATGACTAACTTCGAGCTGGTCAGAATGCTACAGTGGCTGTGATGAGTTACAGCAGCTATGATATTGAGAATGCTATTGTGATGAACAAGTCTTCTCTTGGTCGCGGATTTGGACGTTGTATTGTGATGAAAAAATAGTCAGCGTCCATTAAGAAGTATATGAATCATACTCAAGATATAATTGTTAGACCTGCAATGGCATCAAATGGGAAAATTGATACGCGTTTTCAGATCCTAGACAATGATGGGATAGCACCTCCGGGTGAAATAATAAGATACCGTGATATTGATATAAATAAATGTTAGGGCTGAGGTGCCAAATCCAATGGCATTACCAGACGGCGCATACAAGTTTACTCCGCAAAGTCACAAGACACAAGAGTCCGTTGTTGTAGGTAAAGTGTGGCTGACAGGCAATGATGAAAATCTTCTAGAAGAAATTCACGGGCCAGCATGGCATCGAGGTCTTCACCTACTGGTTCGCACCCTTCATCACCGAGGTCATATGGAGATGGAGAAGGTTATAATAGTGCAGATGGACAAAGTCCCTGTTTCGGCTCTTATGATGATGCTGGAGGAAAACGGAAGTTTTAAATTGTGATTCGATGGTCAAAGCGGCTTGAACTGAGGCGCATGATATCAAATGGTAATTTCCTTTTTCGTGCAGTTGCAGATCAGTTTTATGGTAACCCAGAGGTGTATGTTGTCGCAGGACAGATGCACATTGACTATATGGAGAAAGAGCGAGATCACTTCTCTAAATTTGTCACAGAAAGCTTCACAGCTTATGCCAAGAGAAAGAGGAGAGACAAAGTCTATGGTAACAATTTGGAAATCCAGGCAATATCGGGGATATATAATCGTCCGATTCATATTTATTCATGCAGTACAGAGCCTATCAACATATTTCATGGTAGTTATGGTACCGATTCTCCTCCTATCTGGCTTAGCTATCATCGTGGAAATCACTACAATTCTCTCGTTGATCCACACAGATTGACAATTGGTGCTGGCCTCGGCTTTAGTAGTCTTCAAGGGAAAAATATAGATAAGGATCAAATGAAAGCTGCTATAAAAGCATAGCAGGATCAGCAAATTGAAAACGCACTTTTAGCTGAGGGCCGGTTCTACTCTGATTTGCAGTTAACGGAGAAAGAAATTGAACGCATTGGAAATGATACAGGACCACGGAGCGTAATCGATCTGCAATATTTGGGCGCCGTTCGTGCTTTCTAGGGGAGGAAGAAGAGATATTTCGTCAATCTTCATGGAATTTTGGGGTGTTGAAGTCTAATATAAGCTCAAAGCGTGTTGCTGCATTTTTTAAACGGTTGTTGCAGTTCTTGAGCAGGAGAATAACGAAAACAATATTGAAGCTGAATCGACAGCCTGGATCCGCCAGCTCAGATCTAACAGTTTGCGGGGGGTCAAAGTAAACGAATTTTATGGGAGAGGGCACCCCCGCAAATGGTTTAATCGAAACCACTATTCACAAAATTGACGGCTATGATGTATTACGGCACCTTGAGTTTATTTCGTACAAGCCGCTAGCACTACCCCCGCAGGCCGTTTTCGGTTTTTATAAACCATCGATGGCTTTGTCATAAATTCGGACAGATGTAGTGGGACCCAAAATGTACCATTGGTTCCTTTTGCTTGCGTTAGAGTAAGATTTTATTTCAACTTTATATTATATATTATATGTATATAATATTAAAACAGATATTTTATAGATTTTAAATAATTCTAGAACTTCCAAGAATCAGTTTCAAAACTGATCATAACAGTTAGGAAGTTAGTTCAGAAGGCTGATATAAAAGCAGAGATAGGAGAAGGAGAAAAGGTTCTGGTTTTTCAACCTTGCAAAGCTATATTTTATACCGGAGAATGTTGAATTAAGAGAAGTTTGCAAATTTCCATCATCCTATCTATGCCGAGATGTTTTCTAGTTTTCAATATCTCCATTCATAAAGCAAGAATAAAATAGAGTGATTTGAGTCGTTATGTCTCTTTATACTAGTGTATTAAAGAGTAAAAATACACCTTATTGTGGTGCCCTTCTATTTTAACCTTTTCCGATATCTTTCTTCAGGATTTACAATATAGTTTCTCGTTTTCAATAAGACATCAAATCAAAATCTTTTTCTTTCTTTCTTTCTCTTCCATCCATCCACTCAAAGATAGGAAGAATATGGTATCACAGAATATGACATGAGTTTGATATTTAAAGATTATATAGTTATTTTTTGAAGGTTTAAAAGATAGGGACACATATATAAATTAATTTGTGACAGAATCGATAATGTCTGAAAGACGTATTCCCTTTTTTACACAGCAAGGAATTGTTTCTTGAGGAACAACAATAGCCATAAATCTAAGAAACCTTTCCTTAAACTAGATGTAAAGTTTGACTTGCCTATGTATATAGGAGAATGTAATGTGGAAAAGATCAACAATTGGATTAGAAATATTGAGGTCTACTACCAGATTCAATAGATCAAGAAAGACGAGGCAAATATCCAGTTGGTATCCTTTCGACTGGGTGGCACCGCTCTTGTTTGGTGGGAGAGAAAATTGCAAGGCAACAACAATCTGGGTAACCTTCTCTCCTCATGGTCAAATTTTATTTCTGCATTGAAAAATCAGTTCTACCCATTAGGCTAACGGCAAGAGGCATTAATGGAATTGCAACACCTAAAGCAAGGCAAAGGCCAAAATGTGAAAAAGTTCACTGAAGAATTTAGAAAAAAGCATTGAACTTAGACATTCCATTAGATTCACTAGAGATTGTAACTAAGTATATTGGTTCTCTACATGGTTACATAAGGCATTCATTATTATTGTTTGAGCCTGCTA
Source organism: Pinus albicaulis (assembly GCA_034641835.2). NCBI lineage: Eukaryota > Viridiplantae > Streptophyta > Pinopsida > Pinales > Pinaceae > Pinus > Pinus albicaulis. The sequence continues at coordinate 36,954 of JAXQQM020072303.1, read as the reverse complement.
CTATCGATGAGGCCAATGTGAAGGCCATGTGTATTGAAAGTAGGGGGGTGTATGAAAAAAATGATCACCCAAAAATAACCGCAACAACCAAGAGAAGAGGAGCAAAGCCCTCTTGTACACATTGTGAGAAAGAGGGACACGCCGGAGAGAATTGCTGGAAACTGCACCCTGAGCTGATACTTAAGAGGGATGGTAAAAAGGAGAGGCAAAAGAGAGTTTCCACCATGCAACAAGATATAAATTCTGAATTAGAAGAATATAAGAAGGTCACGACTGGGGGAGTTGAACGAGGTAGACTAATTGACTTAGGATCAGATTCTGGTGATGAAAGAAGGATTGAAACTCTTGGAATCACAATAGATGGACCCATCGATTTGGGTTCAGATTCGGGCAATGAAACAAAAAATTAAATAGATAATGTACCAAATATGGGAAGGTCTCCCAATGCGGCATGGCGCCAAGAACTTGAGGAGATCAGTCAAAGCATTCAAGCAGAGAATGCTGAACTAAGGAGATTCGCAGAGAAGGAGAAACAAAGGTTGCTACAACAGTTGGAATCTAAGGACGAGGCCTTGGAAAAATGCAGCATAACCCCCTTGAAGTAAAAAGTGATCCTTCGATTTCATATAGTTTTCATGTTGATGAATTTGCTGCTTTGAAAAGGCATACTATAGGTATTGGATCCAAAAATTTAAAGAAAATTGGGTATCACGGAAGGGGCCTTGGCATTAATCACTAGGGAATCATAAAACCCATCAAGGTAGAGGAATTACCCCATCATGCAGGACTTGGGTATGTCAAGAAGGATGTTGGGGAATGCTCCAAAACAGCCAACGACCCACCAACGACAGATGATGAGAGAACCTCATCACATTCTAGTGATAGTGAGGGATATATGAACACTTATCAGAGGCACATCGGGAGGAAGCATTCCAAGACAATCCGGAAAGTATGGAAGAGGAAGAATCATTGGCACAAGGATGAACACCAAAAAATTGCATGTCCAATACTTCAGGCCCAAAAAGCACCCATGAAGGCTCCAGTCATCCAATATATTCCACAAGAAAATCCGCCACAGTGAGATGACTGATTTACCTTATTAAGTAACAGATGGTTTTTTTAGAGGTAATAGTTGTAGATAATTGTAAAAGTGATGATGTGTCTTCCATTGCTTCGAAATTCAAAGATGATATTTTGGCCTCTCCTTATGAGTAAATGACATATTGATTTCTATTATGTAATCCTTGACCAAAGAGTGTGTGTTATAAACTCTTGGCAAGTGTGGGGTTGATTGAGTCATGTATGGTTTGTATATTGTTGCAAAGGATGTACCATATTTGCATGCAGGTGATTGAAAGTGTGGTTTGGTGAGGACACAAGAAGTGTGTTGGATGTGTTATTGCTTTTGGTGATCCAAAAGCTCCTAAGTGGGGAGGATTGATCTAGGAGGATCTCCAAGGACAAGTGGCTTAAAATTTCTCAAAATTCAAAGTGTCCAGATGAAAACAAGACTAGGACCATGTCAAAGTGTTCTCCATTCTAAATCTAATGGTCCAAACGATGCCTAAATCCGAGGTCATATGAAGAAGTTAGAGCAAGTCAAAGTTGCGGTCAAATTTAGGCAGTGGGTCAGGTTTAGGTATCCCACAATTTCACCATCAATCGGAAAGGAACCTAGCACCCGAGAAGAATCCAAATTCATTGGATGTTTAATTTTCCCAATGAACTCCATTTTTGATAATTTTAAAAAGGAGCCATGGTTTCAAAAAAAAAAAAAAAATATAAATGGGTGGCCTGCCACCAACCCCGCCACCCCACCATCGCATTATGTATTATATATATATTGTTGGGGGGCGAGCTGTCAACCCCACCAGCCTTGGAACAACCCAACTAGCATATGGGTTGGCAGTCATGACCTCGACGAACCCGCCGACCATGATACCATGTATAAGCACCAAAGGGGTCGAACTCGCCTGACCCACGTGGTAGGCACTCCAACGGGCAGTCCAAAAATAAGCACAAAACAAAATGCCACATAAAGGACCACAGTGGGGTGCGGTTGGGTCGGGCCACATGGAGCGGACCTGCCCACCACCCTTGCCTTAATTACATTGGTGTTTAACCAAAACAGGAGGGGTGGGATTTGATCCCTTGACCCCTCCTCAACCAAACTCTATTTTAACCAATGCGTCGGCAGAGGCACTTTGTACTCTCTGCCTAGAAATTTATATAAACTCTCATTTTCACAGTGCGACCAGGTAGAGTAGCAGGAGTAGGAGCAGAACCACGAGTGGGCCAGAGGGGTGGAACCATGCCCAGGGAATATTGAGGGGCATCAAAAATATTCCCTGGGGTGAAAAACTTTCCAGTGCCCATTTGAGACAAATTTTATGTCGATTTTACACATCTTAATGAAAAGAACTCAACGGTGATGTCCATTTCTGCATCAGAGCTCTCCAATATTCAACCATTTTCCAGATTGGAGGTATAAGGGTGTTGTATGTAATTTTACTTATACTTATTCTTCTTCTTTCCACTTAATGAATGAATATCTACCCACTATTGAGTAGGTCCCGGAGACGTATTTCAAATTGGATGAACTCTGTAATCAATTTTTGGTGTCTTGATGTGATGCATGTTGTGATTTCTTTGTTCTTTGTTTTATGTGCTTATGTTTCATGGTATTAAGTGCTCTGTTATATGTAATTATTTAATGCATATATAAGAAAATTCTCTTGGATCAAGAAGCGCCCCTACAGGTTGAATCCTAAGTACAAATAGAAGGTCAAGGAGGAGCTGGATAAAATGGTTGCTGCAAGGATCATTGAACTAGTAAAAGAATCATATTGGGTAAACCCCACAGCAGTCCAAGAAAATAATACCAAAGGAGAAATTAGGATTTGTGTGGATCTGCACAAGTTGAATGATGCCTGCATGCATGACCCTTTTCCAACTCTATTTTTTGATGAAATATTGGAAAATGTGGGAGGGAAGGAGGCCTACTCATTCACTAATGGCTTTTCCAGATACCTCCAGATATGAATCGTGCCTAAAGACAGAAGTAAGACAACCTTTGCAACAAAATGGGGATCATTCCAATACAAACTAATGCCATTCAGTCTGAAGAATACGCCAGTGATCTTCTCATGCGTGGTGGTGGCTGCATTTAAGGAGTATATACATAAATTCCTAGAAGTATATTTTGATTACTGGAATGTATTTGGCTTATTGAAGAAGCATGTTTAAAATCTACGCTTAATGTTGGATACTTGTCGGAAGCATAACATCTCATTGAATATGAAGAAGTGCATATTATGTGTCCCTTTAGGAATTTTGCTAGGTCATATTGTTTATCAACAAGGATTAATGGTTGATTCCGCTAAAATTTCTATTATTGTCAACCTAGAGGTGCCTGCAAATGTGAAGTAGTTGCACTCAATTTTGGGGCATATTGGCTATTACAGAAAATTTATTCAAGGCTATGCACTTATTACTGTGTTGATGGAAAAATTGTTGAAGAAGGACGCCTCTTTTTGTTGGGAGGAGGAATGTTAGAAGAGTTTAGAGCTACTTAAGGAGAAAATGGTGACTGTGCCTATATTGGTATTTCCATACAGGACAAAGGAATTCCATGTACATGTGGATGATTCATGTATCGCACTAGGTGCTGTACTCGTGTAGCCAAGAGCCGAATATTTGCAAGAATGAAATTGTCAAGTGTTGAGTGCAACTACTCGAAAATAGAGGGATAATGATTAGCTATGGTCTATGCGCTACAGAAGTTTTGTCACTATTTGGTGGTAGGAAAGTTTAAGATATTTATTGACCACTTTGCTTTGAAGTGCCTGCTCAACAAGCCTATGTTGGGGGGGGGGGGGGGAATTTGTAGATGGATTTTATTATTTTAGGAGTATGAATTTGAGGTAATTGTGAAACGAGGGAGACTAAATGCTTGGCTAGACCATGTGTCATGCATTGAAAGTGGAGAGGATCCAAATAACTTGGAAGAAGGATTACACTATTTTCCATTAAAGTAGTATATGGCCACTTCACAGATATTATCCACTTTCTGACCACTGGTAGTGCACATACAGAGTATACAATTAAGTAGAAGAAAGAACTAGTCTTGCGCACAACTGAATTTACTTTGATTGCTAGCCAGTTGTATAAGATGGGATCTGATGAGGTATTAAGACACTATGTGTTGGAGTTTGAACGACAGAGCATCCTAGTTGAAGCACATGCAGGGGTTGCAGGAGGTCACTATCAGAAAAACCAATTGTGTAGAAAATTTCAAGGGTTGGTTTGTGGTGGCCTATGGTGCACACTGATGTAAAATAGTATTTTTGCACTTGTTTTGTGTGTCAGAGAATAGGGAAACCCTCGCGTAGAGTTGAAATTCCACTGCAACCACAAGTGAATTTGTATGTTTTTCATAAATGGGCCATTGACTTTGTAGGACCAATCAACCCTCCCAGAAAGAATACTAGTGCACGCTATGCATCATTGTGGAACTCCAAGCTTCCTTCCAGAGTGACCAGAAACAAAATTTTATGGGTATTATTTGATTGCAAGTTGTTACAGGTGGTACAGTTCAAGCCACGATTGTCCCCAACGTTGTATAAGAAGTACAAGCACATTGCGGACTTCAAAGCCACATTCCACAATATGCACATCCACACAAATAGGGATGTGGAAGGCATTTTGTATGAGCTGCCATACATCGTCACGGAGGATGACCTTGCATGCATCACAACGGAATGGCTAGTCGTCTGGTTAGAAGTGTGCACCACTGGTGGTGCATCATCTTTGGTGTCTGTGAAGACTCATACAAAGTTGCGCACGTCGAAATACCAATAGAAGGAGGCGTATAAATATCATTAGAAAGATAAGGATGCACAGAAGGAACCAAATCTTGTCACTATGGATGACGAGGAAATGGAGGAAAAAGAAGGAGAGAGTGCCGATGCACCTTATATGTAGACAGATTCGCGTCGTGACACTAAACGAGGGCCTTAGACCCAATTACGTTTGTGCACTAAGAGAAAGGCCTTAAATATGACAGGGATAGAGCCCCTAAACTTGACAGAGGGTGACCTCAATGAGATTGAGTGTGCAATAAAGTCCATAGCTGAAGATACCTAGAATATCGCTGAGTCTCAGTATAAAATAGTCCTTAAGGATGTGCAAAACGGTCTTCAGGAGTTAAATATGTAAGCGAGTGCGATCCAAGCGAGCGTGCAACAATAAAGTGTGCCGCAAACAAGCCTAAGACAAGTGAGCGCACAACCACCTAGCCCATCAGACAACTAGCTACTTCAAGTTCTGAGCAAGACACTCCATGTTGAGAACCTCGAGCTCCACACAACTATCCAAGCATGCCCTGAAATTAGCATCGACCTGGCCATGATTCCCGGAGGAATTTTGCATGTGATGAACACAATGATTATGGATGAGATGAAGAATAGGGAGGCCCATCCACTGAAGGCCATCACGACTGTTCAACAACAGGTATACTAGAAATAAAAGAAAATCATTGAATATTTTTACAACATCGCCGAAAGACAACACGTCGAGTTCGAAACCTTGATCGATCAGCTATGCCATGGCCTCCCCATAGTCACAGTTCCCACCACTACAACACCCACTGTTAAATTGCAGAGTTTGATTTCCATGCTGAAGGCATCACAATCAGAGATAGAAACAATCTGCATAGATCTCATGCAGAATATCGCAGACCTGCAGATGAAGTTGTAGCACAAGACACCTCTAGAGGTGCATGCACAACGCACCATCTTCATGAAGAAATTGACTGCTAGCATCGCTGCTGCCATGGATGCTTGCATTAAGCTGTTTGAATAAGCCATAGGATTTTGGACCTCTGTCCAAGATGACCCCGTCATCCTGTAGCTAAAGATAGAATTGACAGCCAAAGAGTAGCAGTTCAATGAAATTTAGGTCGTTGCACCAAACCTAGTACTAGCCCAAATATTCGCTAGACTGCAGGAGATCCACGCCATTCATGTGGAAATCGACACATTGCACTTATGGGAGCACTTGCTGGAAAAAATAATGAAGCCGTGGGCTGATGAGGCCTTGCATATTTCACAAAACATTGAGGGTGCCCTCAAAAGCCTATAGCAGACCCAAAGAAGCATCATCCTCATTGTCGAGGGACCAACCATAGAGAACTTCGTGGAGGAAGCACAGAACACCGCAACACAAAGCGCCAAAGTCATCTTGCCATTTTAGAGTTCTGTGTAGGCGCTCAAAGACAAAATGTAGGTAGTGGGACCATAGTGACTCATTACGAGTCACTATATTGTGTTAGGGACCTGTTGGATTAGGGTCCCTGGGGTAAGGAATTTTTGGGTTAATTTTTGGATAAGTTTTGTTAGAATTCATTGCGCACAAAAGGAAAGGGGCTTTGAGGTGGGTCAAGGTCCCTTAATCATTGTAATGAGTAAAAAGAGAAACAATGAGTCTCAAACCATGATTTGAGACCATGGTATGTGCACGTTTGAAAGTATAAATATGTAAGAGTCGAGTGAGGAGAGATATCAGTGTCTATGTTTGATATTTTGGATTTGAATTGTTGATCTGAATTATTAGTCCAGGTAGAAAGGCTCCTGTTGGATGTGTGTGGAGAGACCCAAGTCCTGAGCTGTGTGCAAGGACCTTGCTGTTGTGTGCCCAGGTAGAATTACTGTATTGAATTGAAGATTTATTAATAAAGAAGATATTTTGGGTGAACTCTGATCTTTATGTGATTTATGTGATTGTTTAGATCCGTCTATCATATTATCTACTATTTTCTTCAAGCTATAGATTTGTTATTGTTAATGCTCATTTATCTGGTTTAAGTAGCTATTAGAAATCTCAGTGTTGACTAGATCTACATGTTTGCGCATGTACATTTCTGCTTATTATGCTAATATCGGGATAAAGTGTAGTGGTATGTTTTGCGCGCTTCTGCCTTGAAGGGTTGTTTGTGTTTAGATATGGTTTCTGTGAAGTTGTGCGTAGGGTTGTAGGCATTAGATCTATTAATTAGGGTAAATATCCACATCAAAAACATCCTCAAAGTGCAGAAACTTGGTTCCAGCACCCCCCCATACTGCTTCGGGTGATACTTTGGTCTGCTCATGTAGATCATTGCCGAAAGGGCCAGTAGTTGGAGGGTTTTTTTGGTTGCGTAGAACACTTTGAACCTGGGTCAGGACCCCTCAAGCCAACAACAGGGGAAACATGTCTCTTTTGGTGGAAAGTGGGGCCACCCACAACTTCATTGACACACAGATGGTGCAGAAAAGGGACATCACTAATAAGGAGTTTGAGGGCTTTTATGTCCTTGTGTTGGGGGATAAGACCATGTTGTGCACTAGATATGTCCCCACATTGACAGTGAAAATGGGGAATTATTCAACAACTGACCATTTATTTATGGTGGATGTACCTTAAACAAATGTGGTGATGGGTTTTGATTGGCTTTACGCTCTTGGTTGAGTGACCACTGTTGGCGAAAAAGGGAGGTCTCTGGGAAAGACCCAAGTTCAGGTTTGGGGCCAAGAAGGTTTCTGTAGTAGTCTAGCACAACTCCAACAATTTCACCCTACTCTAGGGAGGAGGGTGTCTCACCCAAGGCGTGATGTGACCATAGTAAGATTAGAAGCTAGATCAGGTAGAATACAAATGCAAACATAGACAAAAAATATGGAAACTTGAAAGCAACAAGCATATCTCAAGTCTACGAAGAAACTATTACTCATTGATACATGTTTAGAATACTGAATTAAAATTTTAATTTAACCATGTATTCATCATAAGCAAACAACCATCAATCCACTCGCGATACTACACACAACAACAAACTGATCTCATTATCAATAAAAAAACATCATATGATATACTTCGTAGAGTATATTACAATTTAGTTCAGTACAATGGATTTCTCCTAGAGCTCTCTTGAGGCTCTGCTTTTTCTATCGACCTCTACCCGGAATGACTAACTGACTAAATCCTTCTCTCCTGAATGACTGCCTATTTTTTTCTCCTTGAGTGCAACTGTCAGTCCTCCCTGTTTCTGATCCACTGCTTTTCTCTTCCTCTTTATTACTGGGATTACTACTGATTTTTATTGTCTCCCATATCTGCAATCTACGTTGTTCTCTACCAATGTCGCGCCACCTATCTTCCAGCTTTCCGCAACTGTGAAAACTCCCTGTCTACCTTAATTGCATTCCGCCACCTATCCTCCAGCTCTTTGCAACTCAAAATTTTTCTATCCCAAAACAAAGGCCCCAACAGGCCCCGACCACACGCTATTGACTCGTCCCGAGTCAATATTTCCCTATTTTTGTGGCTTTCGAGGTTGGTTTTGTTCTTCCTGTTGCTTCGCCCTATCCAAAAAAAGGCCCCAACTCTGGAACCTTGCTCATTGCTGAGGACTTGAGTTTTGCGAACTCAGTTATTTCTTGTTGCCATTCTTTAATTAGCTGCTCTGTTTGGGTGGCGACTCTTTCGACCTCTGTTTTAGTCACCACAGGTGGCAACTTACTGAACACCTCTTGTATCTTTGGTTCAGCTTCGGCCTCCATCTGTTGTATTGCCTTAGCCTTTTTCTTTACCGGTTGCCTGAGCTCTTTGAGTATTTTATTTGTGGCCATTGAGTGTTCCTCAATTTCCTAGATTCTGGTTTCTAGTGCATCTGCCTGATTGTATAATTGTGTTATGCCAACCAGGTCGGTGGCTTCTTTGATTTCCTAGAAAATATTCTGAATTTTTGCTAAAATTGGATGGGCTTCCATCATTAGTGAGTTGGAGCATTCATGTAACTTCTCCAATAGGCCATAAGACTCTTTTATCGTCATCCCTAGGGTTTCCCTCATGTCGTTTACCTACATTTGTCTCTCTGTGAACTGCTAAGCATATACTGTGGAAGGGTCTGGTAATGTTGGTCTGGCTGCTAGTGCCTCTTTGAGTTCCTGGTTCGCTCTGCTTAGACTTGTATATTCCATCTTCACTCAGATGGATCTGTCGACCATTGAGAAAGCCGATATTTCCTCTGGTGTTTTGCTATCCTATGCAACGATAGTCAGCCGTAGGTCCTTGAAGATTTCTTTCACTTGTTACAACTACTCCTCTAGGGTATCCTTTTCACTTTTAAGCTGGTTTCATTCTTAAGTAAGCGCGATGACCTGTTATTGTTGTTGTTCGAACCTCTGTTGGATGTTTTTATGCAGTCCTTTTTCTTGCTGTGCTGTCAGTTGAATAAACCTGTATAGTTGGCTATCTCCCCAATTCTATAAGTTCTCAACGTCCAACATCTCTTGGGTCGGTTGTATTTCTCTAAGGGGTTGCCCACTGGAGATTTTTTTCTCTAAGTGTTCTTGTGGAGATGATGTTTGGTTCTGTTGTGGTAGCTGAGGTTTAGGGACGTTCATACTAGTGGAGGATATAATCTGCTGCAATATTAGGTTGGCTTGCTAGAAAGGATTCAACTCCAGTGAGGTGGGCGTTGTATTAGAAGTGAAAGACCCTCCTTGAACTAATAGTTCTAGAAATGTGCCCTGTCCTACCGGGGTTTGATCAACCTCGGTTACTCCAGCCGTACCTGAGTTAACGTCTACCTCGGTGTCACCATTTGTTTTGTGCCCTGGTTTTACTATATCTCAGATAGTCGTTGAGGTGGACGGAGTGTGGATAGAGAGGTCCTTGGAAGTGAATGAAGTGCGTGGTGATGAGTTGTGCGTATGAGGTGGAGATTATTTATGAATATTTAAGACTGAGGACGGATCAAACACAGGTAGCGTAGAGGTTGTTTGGGTGGTAACCTCTGGCTTTTCTTGAATTGGTACACCTGTAACCATAGGGTGGGGCTGATCTTCCCTTTGTGAGATCAAATACTTTCTTGGGTACCATAGTCTATGCTCTCTTTGGTTTGGGTGCAGCTATCGGAGGCTTGGGTGCCTTGATCTTGCGGATTGGAGTGACTGTGGTTACTGGAGGGGAATTGAACATGGTGGATGGTAGAGTAGTAATGATGGGGGTGGTTGTTGATGGGGATGCAGAATTCAGAGTTTGAAACTGAGAAAAAGTAGGAAATATAGTAGGTGTGCTTGTGAGATTTTCTATTACCAGGTTGAATGCCTTCACCTTTGTGTCGAGTTAGTCTAGTAGGGGTCGTAGTTGCAGTTGGGAAATCCTTCTTGCTGCTTCTTCCAGTGATTCCCCTGGGAGTGCCTTTGGTAGCATCACCTCGAATGAGTAGTGGGGGATCCCACTTCTGACTTCCATCACAGCTCCTGGCCACGAACAAACTTTGGTGTGGAAGGCTTCTTCTTCTACTTGGAACTTTAGTGGCCGCATTCTGAAAGTGGTTTCGTCCATGCAACTAGGTCGGATATACGTCTTGTTGTGGGTCATTATGAGTGAATGATATTTGACACGCTTGGCTATCTGACACTGTAGACTCTACCCCCCCCCGACCACAATTGGTTGCGATGAGGTCTCTGCATCACAACAAGTATGTTTGCTCTTCTGCGCCATTGTGTGGTCTTTTTATTGGGATTCCTATTCTAATTGGCTAGAAAATTTAAAGTATGGTAATTATATGTCTCATCTTAGGGGCGATAGAGTTATTGACTCTATCTATTCTACTCTACCCTACTGACTTCTCTTGGTTGTGAGAGTTATTTGAAAAAATAATTAGTGGGACTTACTCGTGATAGGGTTTTAGGCGTGTGCCATTCACCCATCCTTGTAGTATTTGTCCATCTAGTTGCGCCATTCGAACCGCTCTTGAGTCTTTAATTTAAATGACATGATATGGTCCCATCCAGTGCATTCTGAGTTTCCCAGGGAACTTCTGAAATTTGATGTCGTATAGAAGGAATTTTCCTCCGATAGTGAATGTCTTATGCTTGATATGATGGTCATGCCAAGATTTCTGTCTTTCTTTTTGTACTGTCTGATGGAAGTCCTCTAGAAATCTATCTTCTTCAAGCTCCTGTAGTTCATGGAGGTGTTCAGTGACTGAGTCTCCGTCTGTCATTTTCACTATTGAAGAAATTAAGAGACTTGGTATGATGAATTCGGCTGGTACTACTGCCTCTCTTCCATATGCTAGCTAGAATGGAGTTTGATTGTGCAATATCTTTATGGTTGTCCTGTATACCGACAGTGTGGTTGGTATCCTTTCATCCCAATCATCCCGGCTGGCGTTACATATCTTAGTTAGTCCTTTTTATAATATCTTATTGAATGCCTCAACGGTTCCATTCGCTTGAGGGTGGTACGGGCTACTTTTGTGATGTTGTACCATAAATTTATCTAGCAGAGGTTTCATTGTTGTATTAATGGAGTGTGTACCTTAATCAATTGTTAGGATCCTGGGACAGCCAAATCTTCTAATGATGTTCTCGAAATTAAATTTTGCTGCTGTGTCCGTTGTGCAGTCTCTTATTGGTGCTACCTTTTCCCATCTTGTGAGATAATCAATTGCGGTTATTATATACATTTCTTGTGAATGTCGTGACGTTGGTGCAATTAGCCCTATGAATTCTGTTGTACCTCAAGAAACAATCCCTTGGTTGTGGTAAGGAATCAGTGCTCGAGACATTTTTAATTATGTCATAGAAATATTGGTCTTTGTTTAAACACCTCCAAATATTTATCATTAAACCCTCAAAAATCAAATACAACGAATGTCCCATAATGCTATTATATATTGATATACAATGAAATGATTAGAATAACATGAAAGGAAGAAGCCTAAACTGATATGCTGTTGTACAGGATCTATCACCTCAAACATCAGAAGAATTATAAGAAAAGGAATATTTAAAATGAAAGAACACATATTAAGGGTTTTAACTCTTATTTACACACACAAAAAGAGACCTCCAAGTTCATTACTTCATTTTATTCAGAGATATAAAGCACACATGTAAAATGGAAGACACATCAATATCAACAAATTCCAGAAGCTTGCTTTTCATTCATTAATAATTTGAAATATGAGTACAAAAATAGCTGTCTGGAGGTCCCAAAACTCGGAACCCCTACCCCTCTTCTTGCCTCTGCTTTTATATCTGTCATCTAATCTAACTTCCTAACTACTACACTCAGTTTTAAAACTGATTCTTGAAGTAGTTTAGGAAATTTTGGAATTAATTAAATTTACAAACTAGTTGTTTTAATATTATATATATAATATATAATATAAAACCAAAATAGAACCTCACTCTGATGCAAGTTAAAGAAGGACGAATATTACATTTTGGGTCTCACCGTTATACTCATTTGCATATTGACAAAGTCACACATGGTTTTTGAAAACCAATTACTTCCTACGGGAGCACCTATAGCAGTATCTCGAAAAAGGATTGAGTGATGCCACATTGCATCATAGTCGTTGATTTGCAAATAGTGGTTCAAGCCAAACCACTCTACGAGGGCACTCTCTCACATAAGTTCCAAGCATTTTGTGATGCCGAGAAAGAGTTAATTATGGACATGAACTATACAAATATCAGATTTTATGAGATATGGCTGAACTTTAACCTGTTTGCTTCTCTTATTCTTCATGCAGAGCCTCATTGATCTTTGCGATTGCATTCACTCAAATTACAATCTAAAATGCACTGAGTTTTATTTGAATATCATCTGAATGCAAAGTGATCATTTGAGAAGGAAATTGTCATCATGTAAATCAAATTCTCATAGAATGAATCAAACCCAGTTTTGCAGGATGTTTCTGGGAAAACTCATCTTTGAAGAACCGATGAAATCTCTTAAACCACTTTGAATTTTCAAAAAATTTCCTTGCTGAAGTCAACTGGGCATATTCTGCAAAAAACCCATGTTGCATATTTTTGAAATTTGTCTCCATTTGCCCAGAATAAGAAATCAAAATTCACTATCTTGAGAGTATGTGCGTTTTTTGAATCTCGACTTTTATTTGCATCAACATGCTTGCTCAACTTTTAAACGCAAGTGAAAATATGATCTCCCACAGATAATATGCGACTAAGCATAGATTTTAAGGCTTTGTCTATAAAATTTACACGCTGTAAGTGGAAATAACTTGAATCAGTGCAACCCCTAGCTATTATCAGCAATCCAACATCATTAAAAAACTCAGAATCCAGGGTTAATTTTCCAAGAGAGTGACAACGAACTCCAGCATCTTCCATAGTTTTATTAGTTATCCTTACACATGCTGCAATGCCAAGCCCTTTCAGTGTCTTTGCACAACCAATTTCTATTGCTGTCATACCTCTATCTATCAAACCCTCACAAAACCAAAGATTCCATTTCTCAAGTTGTTTGCATTGTTCTCCTACATCTGTAAGACCTTGATCACTTATATAGCAACCCTGTAAATCTAAGGCCTTCAAAAACCTACAATGTTGAACCACTGATTCTAGGCCCAAACTTGTGACTGCAGGGCATCATATTAAACTAATATTTTCTAATCTTTGACAACCCTCTCCGAGAAAATTAAGACCAAGGTTTGACAGATTACGAGATTCCAGTTCAGCTTCTTCTATTCCGTGTTTCTTTGTAGAGTGATTTCTTTTGAGTGTTGGCCTTGAAGATGAAATTCCAGTAATAGTAGTTTATGCATAATCTTAGTCTAGTTCCAAGGTGGAAACGTAAAGTTTTCTTTAGGTACAATTGGCATCCTTTCATCCATGTGCATACAACGTGAATCATTAAAGCGCAGGACTAGCAAGCCTATGCATCCATCGGGACTGTATGGGGCCCCTATTTAAATAGTGTGTCTGCTTGCACTTTCTAGCTGATACCATCTCTTTAGATAAGAGCACAAGAATCCCTATCTAACTTTTGTCCATCTAAATGTCTCAACAACCTTGAATTTATCAGACTCTCTCTTGACTTTTATCTGAGTCGAATTAGGCTACAACATCTGGCTCCAATTGGGGACAACACTTTGGTAGCAAAGTGCTGAGAACTTGTAGATTAGTAGCCTTTATTGGGCATGGAGTCAAGTCAAATTTAATTTTCTCCCAATCCAAAGTCTCTGAAAATTTCAAACTTCTCTGAAACCTCTCTCTTCCAGGATCTTTATTCTTGAACTGAAAATGCTCAACTCCTGAGCTTATTTATGTACAAATACTATATATATATGCATGGATGAACTTAATCAGGTGAAGTCAACCTTCCAATGGAACCAACCTAACATCTATATGTTAGACTTAATACCTTCATACTGCTAAAATTTAAAAATCAAAACAGGAATGTACCATGAAAATTTTCCATATACAAAACTTTGTACATACTCTTGCATAAAATCTTGTTGCTGATCAAAGAAATTTGACATATACTTAGCCACTAGATCATAGAACTGAAGAGACAAAATTTCAGCTACCTCCTTTTCTTGAAAATTTTGCTGATGTAGATTTCTTTGAACAGGGAAAATTTCTTCACTGTTTGACTCCTCGATTTGGAATTGTGTGCAAGGAACTTGATTGCCATTTCCTGTAGGCAGGAATTTAGGCTGAAAAGAGAAATCCAATGTTTGTTCCCCATAATGCTGATGTTCTTCATATAATGCCAATTCTTGACAAAAATCTTCCTCCTCCTGCAAACATATCTGAGAAGCTCCACTAGTTTCCCCTCTATTCACAAAATCATTAAAATTAGGAAAATTGTAATGATATTCCAGGCTTTCATCATTTATTTTAGCTACTGCAATGAATTTTTGACCAAAATCTTCAGAACGCTTATATTCTTGTGTTTCAGAAATAGAGGAATCCTCTGAGACCTTTTGAAAATCCTTGTTCACCTCTAAATTTTCTTTCTCTTGTAAAGAAATTCCAACGTTTTCTTGACAGTCCCTCTTGTCTTCAAAAAAATTTGTTCTTTCAACATGATAGGAAAATTTCTACAAGCCCACACATTATCTTTGATTTCCTGTGCATAAAGAAACATCAGCTTCAGAGTGCGAGGCTTTCTCTCCTTGAAAGCCAAGACAATGGAAATAGCCCTCAAATAATAAACCATAGCTGCTGCTTCATGAGGTCGAATTTCTTTTGGCATGTTGAAATAATTTTTTTGAAACCTCCTATTAAACATAGTGATTGATTCATTGCTCTACCTCCGGATATAATATAATTCCAAGAGGTGTTTTTCATATGACTTATTTTCGCCCCAATATCTAAGAAATATATCTTGAAAACCTTGCCATGAACTAATTGAACTTGCTTCCAAACACTGGAACCATTGTTGAGCACCCTGCTTTAATGAATGACAGAAAATCCTTAAAGCCACGTCTTCATAAATAATTTGAAATTTGTCCAGAAAGTACTCAAATTCCAAGATATGTTGTTCCACTGAAATATCCTCCTCTCCAGAGAAGCTTGGCAAAAATTTGAATCTTTTTGAAGGATACTGATGAAGAATTATGGGCAGCTTCAGGGGTTTAAAGCTTTCTTTATTTTTGAGCTGAAAAACAGTCAATTACTTGTCAGGAAAAATATTATCCTCCAAAGATGACGAATCATCACATTTATGCTCAAACTGTGACTGGTTATCTTTAGGAATTGTAATGCAATGATCATCTATCCTCTCATATTTAGGAGATAAAGTTGTGTCAAGATCTATGATACAAGCAGAAGAAAAATCATCTTTTCCCAATAAAGAATGTACTTTTGAGCCTTATAATCTTCTAATAAAATAAAGTAGGAAACAATCTTCTTGATATTTAAGGGAAAATAGACCACTAAACTGATAGTAAAAAATAGAACCTATCCTTAAAAAAACTGAAATTCTGATACATGTTTTTTCCACAATGCTTTCTTATTTTCTCGCTAGCAAAATTCTTCATCTAAAGAAACCTTCATCAGTGGAGTCACCAGGTGAATAATAAACAACCAAACTTCAAATATAAATCTTGTTCACCATAAAAAATAAGGGATTATGAGACCTTCTACTGCAAGGTATTTGACCTTGTGTGTGGCTTTTTGAAAATGAGAATTCTGTAAAAATTAAACACAACTGAATATTTCCTCCTCACTGAACAACCAGAGGAAATTGAAAGAAGACCCAGGGAAATGAACTTTGCTTCTTCAATACCCGGTAATGGTGCCAAAAAATGTTGTACCTCAAGAAACAATCCCTTGGCTGTGGTAAGGAATCAATGCTCGAGACATTTTTAATTATGTCACAGAAATATTGGTCTTTGTTTAAACACCTCCAAATATTTATCATTAAACCCTCAAAAATCAAATACAACAAATGTTCCACAATGCTATTATCTACTGATATATAATGAAATGATTAGAAGAACATGAAAGGAAGAAGCCCAAACTGATATGCTGTTGTATAGGATCTATCACCTCAAACTTCAGAAGAATTATAAGAAAAGGAACAGTTAAAATGAAGGAGCGCATATTAAGGGTTTTAAATCTTATTTACACACGTGAAAAGAGACCTGTAGCTTCATTACTTCATTTTATTTAGAGACAGAAAACACACCATGTAAACTGGAAGACACATCAATATCAACAAATGCCAGAAGCTTGCTTTTCATTCATTAATAATTTGAAATATGAGTACAAAAATAGCTGTCTGGAGGTCCCAAAACTCAGATTCCATACCCCTCTTCTTGCCTCTGCTTTTATATCTACCATCTAATCTGACTTCCTAACTACTACGATCAGTTTTAAAACTGATTCTTGAAGTATTTTAGGAAATTTTGGAATTAATTAAATTTACAAAATAATTGTTTTAATATTATATATATAATATATAATATAAAACCAAAATAGAACCTCACTCTGATGTAAGTTAAATAAGGATGAATAGTACATTTTGGGTCCCACCATTATACTCATATGCATATTGACAAAGTCGCATATGGTTTTTGAAAACCAATTAATTCCTATGGGAGCACCTGTAACAGTATCTTGAAAAAGGACTAAGTGATGCCACATTGCATCATAGCCGTTGATTTGCAAATAGTGGTTCAAGCCAAACCACTCTATGGGGGCACTCTCTCACATAAGTTCCGAGCATTTTTTGATGCCGGGAAAGCGTTAATTATGGACATGAACGATACAAATATCAAGTTTTATGAGATATGGCTGAACTTTAACCTGTTCTTCTCTTCTTCTTCACGCAAAGCCTCATTTATATTTGTGATTGCATGCACTCCAATTACAATCTAAAATGCACTGAGTTTTATTTAAAAATCATCTGAGAAGGAAATTGTCATCATGTAAATCGAATTCTCATAAAATGAATCAAACCCAGTTTTGCAAGACGTTTCTGGAAAAAATTGTCTTTGAAGAACTGACGAAATCTCTTAAACCGCTTTGTATTTTCTAACAATTTCCTCGCTAAAGTCAATTGGGCATATTCTGCAAAAAACCCATGTTGCAGATTTTTGAAATTTGTCTCCATTTGCCTATAATAAGAAATCGAAATTCATTGTCCTGAGAGTATGTGTGTTTTTTGAATTTCGAGTTTTATTTGCATCAACATGCTTGCTCAACTTTTAAACGCATGTGAAAATATGATCTCCCACAGATAATATGTGACTAAGAATATATTTTAAGGCTTTTTCTATAAAATTTACACGCTGTAAGTGCAAATAATTTGAATCAGTGCAACCCTTAGCTATTACCAGCAATCCAACATCATTAACAAACTCATAATCTAGGGTTAATTTTCCAAGAGAGTGACAGTGAACTCCAACATCTTCCATAGTTTTATTAGTTATCCTTATGCATGCTATAATGCTAAGCCCTTTCAGTGTCTTTGCACAACCAATTTCTATTGCTCTCATACCTCTGTCTATCAAACCCTCACAAAACCAAAGATTCCAATTCTCAAGTTGTTTGCATTGTTCTCCTACTGTTGTAAGACCTTGATCACTTATACAGCAACCCTGTAAATCTAAGGCCTTAAAAAACCTACAATGTTGAACCACTGATGCTAGGCCCAAACTTGTGACTGCAGGGAATCATATTAAACTAAGATTTTCTAGTCTTTGACAACCCTCTCCGAGAACATTAAGACCAAGGTTTGACAGATTACGAGATTCCAGTTCAACTGCTTCTATTCCGTGTTTCTCTGTAGAGTGATTTATTTTGAGTGTTGGCCTTGAAGATGAACTTACAACAATAGTAGTTTATGCATAATCTTAGTCCAGTTCCAAGGTGGAAACGTAAATTTTACTTTGGGTACACTTGACATCCTTTCATCCATGTGCATACAACATGAATCATTAAAGCGCAGGACTAGCAAGCCTATGCATCCATCGGGACTGTCTGGGGCCCCTATTCAAATAGTGTGTCTGCTTGCACTTTCCAGCTGATACCATCTCTTTAGATAAGAGCACAAGAATCCCTATCTGACTTTTGTCCATCTAAATGTCTCAACAACCTTGAATTTATCAGACCCTCTCTTGAATTTTAGCTAAGTCGAATTAGGCTACAAGAAAGTCGACGACCCATTTTTCAAAAGCTTGCATTTCTCTTACAGGTTGCAGTGGTAACTCATCACGGTGCCATGTGTTGTACCTTAAGAGACAATCCCTTAGCTGTGATAAGGAATCATTGCTTAAGACATTTATATGATTATGTCACAAATATATATGTCTATGTTTTATTAACCCTCAAGTATTTATGATTAAACCCTTAAATGTCAAATATGGTGAATGCTTCACAATTCTACCATTTTTTAATGTTGAATGAAGTGACTAGAAGAATATGAAAGAAGAAGTCCAAATTGATATGCTGTTTTATAAATAAAATATCATTTCCAAACCTAGAAGAAATATATGAAAGAAATAGTTAAAACAAAGGAGCGTTAATTAAGGTTTTTAACTCTTATATATAGAAATAAAAAGAGACCTGCTGCTCATAACTTTTTTTTATTCATAGATAGAAACACATAATGTAAACTGGAATACATTTCAACATAAACAGAATGCTAGAAACTTGCTTACTCATTCATTAATCTTTGAATCTCTGAGTACAAAAATAATTGTCTAAAGGTCAAAAACTTAGAACCTTTCCTTCTCTTGAAAACTACATTAAATACAGTAAAAAGCAGTTTGGAACTACTGTAACCAATCCTAACGACCAAAACTACTTTAAGACTTCGAAGGTTGTCTATTACATGCCTTGAAAATGTCTTGTTACAATTACATTGTCTTCAAAAAATAACATAAAATAGTTATCATAATCTATAGGAATTGCTGATGATGTGGCTTCTTTTTCTTGGTCAACTAATTTGTCTTTATTTGCTGCTTATCCTTTTGGAAAGTCTATTGTCCAAGCTCTGCACATTTTCCATATTTCTACCTTCATCCTGGACGAATGTGTCAGATTGTGATATTCCAATCTGAATGCAATAATTCGATCATAAGAAGGCCTTTCTGTGAAAAGAGTCTTTACCATCCACACGAGTTGAAAATGCCTCTGTAAGAAGTTGACCATTGTCTCTCCTTTAAGCACCTGAGTATTTTCATGCCTGTTATCAACTTTGATTTTTGTCAACACTAGTAAGTTCTCATAAGAATTCCATGGAAAAATATTTCCTTCAGCTCCCCAACATGATGGCAAGCCTACTCTTGTCATTTTATCAAAAGAATTATCAAACTGACTTACTGCTTCCTTGATTTCCATTAGCTTCTTTTCTGCATCCTTTCTGAGATCATTTCTGAAATGATATCAGTCCAAATGATATCTTTAGCTTGTATCAGTGAGAGATTTCCTTTAATTCTTTCTTTGATATTTTTAATCTTAGCTTCAACATTTCGGAAATCCATTTTTTATTTATCAGCTTCATTTTCAATGACTTTCATCAATTTTGTTGCAGTCTCCAGATCTGTTTGAGCCTTCTTTCTATCTCCTTCAGCCATCTACAACTTAGTATTTAATTGAACAATTTGTGTTTGAGGGTCTTCATCACCTGTAGGAAAAATAAAAGTACAATTATGATTATCAATATGATTTTGCAATGAAATTGCAGTCTGCTTTATTTTGGAGAGTTCTTCATCTTTCTGCATGAGTTGCTGCAATAACTTTTCCTTTTCCTTCTCTACCTCTGCAACTTCTGTGGCCATTGAATGTTCTCCAGTAGGTAACTTTAATTTCTTCCTTAATGTGGATATTTCTACCTCAGCACTTTGCATGAATTTCTGCACAACAGTCTTATCACTGGGATCTACTCCAATTTTTATAATAATTTTCTTCAATTCATCATTCTGAACTGTTAAGGCTCTTGAGTTATCCTTCTCTAACTTAAACTATTTAATTAATTTACCCAACATATTATTTTCCTTTATTGCCATTACATTAGTCTTTGTGAGGTCATTTACAATCAATTGACCTGTTTGCATATGCAAATTTATTTTATCCATCAGTGGAATTTTCTTTACATCCACGGTCACATTGACAGTGTTGAAATTGCTGGAAGAACCAATTGACATATCTGTAGGATGTGAGAGGGAAATTATAAATTTATCTTTCTAAAGATCCATTACAGTTAACAATCTTGTTTGCTCGGCAGTAACTTGATGTTCAGCTTGGGCCTCCATGCTGGTCTTCATCCTCTAATTTGTTTCTTCAATTTGTGAAAACAGCTATTTGATCAAGGGCACCTGTTCATGAGAAGCTTCATGATTCCTGGGTGAAGCATGAGTATTTTGTTCTTCTCCCAAATATAAATAAAAACCAGGTGCATTAGATTTAGGCTCTTTAGTAAGTTTTGTTCTCTTCTTGGCTCCCTGCTCCTCATCATCTAGATTAATAACTACTTCCTTTGTTCTTTTAGTTGTTTTCTCTGCTATGATGGGAGTTTGAATGTTTGCATATACTGAACTCATCACACCTTTACATGCTATCTTCTCTTGTTATGGCCTACTTTCATGAATGAATGCAGAGTACCCATTCTCAGTTCTTATATTTGAAATAACACTATATGGGTCATAAGCCCAACTTTCTCCTAGTAGCATATGCATGGCATCTAACATTTTTGTTACTTCATCAAATGCCTGCCTCATATTTACTATGAAAGGGCCTACAACCATGGGTAATTTATACATGTGTCCTTTCTTCAAAGGCACGGAATGAACCTGATCAACATTTAGACTCTGTTTAATGAACTCTAAAGACAAAAAGCCTCATTGGTACAAAAGTTGGGAATCTATAAGGCTCAACACTTGCTCCGTATAGCCTTATTTCAGAATAGTCCTAAAAAACAAACCAATCCCCATATTTGCAATTGTTTCCTAAATGCAAAAACTCCTGAGCTTTAGCTAAGAAATAGGGAGGAGGACTTCCATTCAATATTTTGTATGCAATTGGCATGTAATAGCTAGCAAAATCAAACAACCCAGCCTCATTTTGCTCCCTTCTAACTACATCTGTCCAAAATATTACTGATTTCCTTCTTTTATTTAAATCCATAATATTTAGACCTAGATGCATGATTTCTTTCACATTCTGATATAAGAACAAATATACAGTCAATGAAGGAAATTTGAAAGAACCTGTTAATGAAAGGCTCATCAGTTGTAAATTGACTGTTTCCCGCCAATATGATGGAATATCCAGCACCATTCATGGCTTCTTCATCATGGCAAACATCCCTAGGACTGATTTATCCACTATATTATCATCATATTTACCCAAAATTTTTGCAATATTACTCAGTACTGGACGAGTCTCAGCATCAAAAACCCCCATAGCAAACTCTTTGCAATCTGGCTGAAACTGATTCATTTCAGGCTTCAAATAAAACACGAACTGATTGAATTCATCTCTTGCAAGATTATCATAATATTGTACCAGCGAATCATCAGAAAATTGGATGGATGACTCTGACTCAGGATAGTAAAGGGCTTGGCAGATTAATAGGGTAGACACCTGCAGAACATTCTCTCCTTGGGAATTCATGACAAAACACTTTTCTGGATACATGAAAGATACCAACAAATAGATAAATTTAGGGAAAAGATGGGTTTTTGGAATGCATGCAGACAAAACTACAGACTTGACCATGGCAGAATACACAGGGGAATCATTATCATTCAATATAACTTGCTGGTAGAAAGGGAGGTGAATTATTGAACAGAGGGTATCTTGAATATCCCTCTTAGTATCCATGAGAGGGATATGGCTAGCTGAACTTGATAAGGACAACCGTTTAGCCATGGTTGAAAATTTACGTGAGAACAGTTTACAGGGTGGTCAAATTTACAGGTGTCGGAAAGCTAAAAGAGGGTGCAGCGCAACAAACCACAAGTAATTTGAAAAACATATACAAATTTTCTTTAAATAGTTGGCGCGGGTTTTAAATTTAATGCTGACAAGATGTGCCAGCAAGCCGTTAAATATTCTCGATGTGGAAGACAACTATGACCAACTCAGCATCTTACGTCACTGCGGGGGCTCTCAGGGTATAGAGGAAAAGTTCGGCTGGTGCCCCCACACTCAATCTCCGTCGTTCATCTCTGTTTTCCCCACAGTTAGCTCGGTCAACTGCGGAGGCACTCATCATGGTATCCGGTGTGCTAGTTGTGCCCATGGGTTGGGCCTTTTGATAAGGACTTTAATTATCACCACTTTCCGCCAATCAAGCCAATCAATGTTTAATATTAAATACTGAACTCACAACTATAAAGTTTAAATGTTTAAACTTTAACTTAGATTTTGATGAACATACATATTTTTTCATGCTAAAGTATAAGATTTTGATAATTTAACATATTTTACAACAATTTATTATTTTTATATTTTCAAATATTTTAAAAACAATAAAAGGATATGCATATGATCCACAACTTCTGGCTCCACCTGGGGATAGTGTTTTTTCCACGAAACACTAAGACCCTGCAGATCAGTGCCTTCACTTTGGGCATGGAGTCAAAAATTGCTTGATGAGAAATATACAGTGAGAGGAAACTGAATATGTACAATAATGAACTAACTGCCTTTAGTGCTGGAAATAATGTTTCAGATAATTCCCATTTATAGGCAGTTCTATAGCTTCTCCATCAATATCTTCCAACATGAAAGTATTATTTGATCTGGCTTCAGATATTTTGTAAGGACCATACCATAAAGGATCAAATTTACCATGTTTCCCTTTCTCTTCCCTTCTGGTATCCCATCTTAGTACCAGATCTCTAGCCTGAAACATGATTTATCTCACCTTTTTGTCAAAAATAGACTTCATTTTTTCCTGATAAGAGACCAAATTGTCTCTGACTTTATTTCTGCTTTCATTCAATTCTATCATCTTGTTTAGTCTTCTAATCAAGGCATTAGGCTCCTCTTGAGATTCTTGAAGAAAATAAATTACTGGTCTTGTTAGCTTAGTGGGAAACAAAGCCTGAGCACCATATACCAATTCATAAGGAGACTTACCAGTGGATCTTTTAGTAGTCATCCTCACTGCCCATAAAGCAAAAATCAGCTTTGAATCCCAATCCTTCTAGTTCTAATTGATTGTTTTCTTCAAGATTTTCACCAATTTTTTATTAGATGATTCTGCTAATCCATTTCCTTGAGGATGATATGCTGTGGAGTGAGATAATATTACATTATAAGTCTGACAAAAATTTATGAATCTGACTGAGTTGAAAACTTGAGCATTGTCTGTTACAATCTTTACAGGACATCCAAATTTGCTGAAAATATTCTCTTCTAAAAACTTCATCACAACCAAATCATTTGCCTTTATAGTAGGAATTGCCTCTACCCATTTTGTAAAATAATCAGTAGCAGTTAGAATCCATTTAAACCACCCACTTGATGGTGGATTAATCTCTCCAATGAAATCCAATCCCCATTATATGAAAGGTTCTTCAATACAAACAAGAAGAAGAGGTAAAGGAGCTAAATTTTTCTTTTCTGCAAACAATTGGCATTTCTAGCAACTTCTAACAGTTATGTATACATCAGAAAATAAAGAGGGCCAATAAAAACATGATTTAAGAATCTTATGAGCAGTTACTTTCTAGCTGTAATGACACAAGCATTCATGATATTCTTTAATCACCTCCATGGTTTCCTCTTCTGTAAAACATAACAACAATACACCAACAGGATCTTTCCAATACAACTTAGCTTCAATTATAAAATAAGGTTAAGCTTTAAGTTTCAGATCTTTGTACTTAGCTCTGTTTATTGAAGAAGGACAGGAAAGAAACAAAGATAATGAATGATATCCTTATACCAGTCCGAACAGAGAAATTTGTACTTAATTTCTGACTTTGTATTAATATGATCTGTTTCTTCAGTCACTTCATCTATAGGTGCAAGTAATCTAATTCCCAAAGCTTGGAAATTAGATTCTATCAGCAATTTGGCTAGTCCCTGTCCTTTGACTAACTTTGTGGGTTTGATATCCAAGTCATATTCTTGGATTTTGGCAATCCATTTTCCTCTTTTTCCTTCCACTTCACTTTGTACTAGCACATCCTTTACAATAGAATTAGACACATATGCTACTATTTGAGAATGAAGTACATAAGTTCTGAAAGCCTTTCATGATTTAACTAAAGCATATACCTACTTCTCCATGATATTATACTTCAGCTCTGCATCTCTAAGGACTTTGCTGAAAAAGGCTACAGGTTGTTCACTTCCTTCTTCATTTTTTTTTAATAACATAGCAACAATAGTAGAAGATGATGCAAATGAGAATATTTGAAAAGGCTTTAAGTAATCTGGACTGCTTAAGACAGGAGCTTCTTGGAGAGCTTCTTTAATTTTGTCGAATGATTCTCTTGCATCTTTATCCCATTTTACTTCAACATTATTTTTTAACATATATGTTTTTCTCCTGACAATCTCAGCATAATTTGGAACAAATATTTTCAAAAAAATTATTTTTCCCAGAAACCTTTGGATATCTTCTTTGCTTCTAGGCAGTGGAATTTTCTGTATAGCTTCAACCCGTGCCAGGTCAATCTTTACTCCTTTTTTTGAAACTATGTGACCCAACAACTTACCTTCCTCTAAAGAAAACAAATATTTCTTGGGATTTAATGATAATCCAAATTTTCTGCATTTCAAGAAGGCTTTCGTCAGGTGTTCTAAGTGCTCATCATCAGAACCTGAAAAAATAGTAACATCATCAAGCTAAATGACTACAAATTTATCACCCACAAAAGCAATATACATTTCCCTTTGGAAAGTAGCTCCTACATTCATGAGGCCAAATGGCATCAAGGAATACATGAATGTTCCCCAAGGTGTGGTGAAAGTAGTTTTCTTTTGATCTTCCTTCTCCACAACCACTTGATTATACCTAGAAAAACCATCAACCATGGATAACCTGAATGCTTCAGTTACTTTCTGCAGAACTAAATCCATCTTTGGTAAAGGATAGTTATCTTTCAGGGAAGCTTTATTGAAATTTCTGAAATCCACACATAATATTATCTCTCCATTTTTCTTCCTGACTGGTACCAGATTAGAAACCCAATCTGAATATCTTAGTGGAACTATGATTTTTTCTTGCAAAAGTTTCTTCACCTCTTTTTCAATTGGATCCAGCAATAGTGAGTTAGTTTGTCTGAGCTTCTACTTTTGTGGTTTAACCCCATATTTCAGTGGTATTTTATGCTGAATAATATATAAATCATAAGTTTTCAAATCTTCATATGACCATGCAAATACATCCATGAATTGTTTAAAAAGACCTACATACCTTTCTTTGTACTCCTTAGGAACTCCTCTAAAAAATTTGACTATTTTAGGCTCATGTTGAGTTCCTAAATTACATTCCTCCATTTCCCCATCTTGGGATACCTTTTCTGATTCATTGATACATCATTAGCATCAAATAATCTCTCAAGAGGTACCAAACCTTTGGGGAAAATATTATCCTTCAATTGAATTATTTTCTGATCCCCAATTGAATGTTTTAGATTTTTAGACTTATCACTTTGATCACTTTCATCAATTTCTAAATCAATTTGATTGTCTTCAAAATTTCCAATCATTGTTAAAAATTGATTAATTTTCTCATCATCCTCGAAAACCTGCCAATGTTTTATATTATCAGGGATTAAAGGCATGCATCTGAATTCAATTTCATATCTCAACCTTGGATTAATTGGTGGCTTAAATGTACTATCTGCAACTGCCAATGAATCTGCCATTCCGTTCTCTTCTCTTGAAATAAACTGTAAATTGAAAGCTTCAAAATAATTTTCAACTATATCCCACACCTCATTTCTATAGGACCTCAATCTGGGATGTTTATTCTGGTAGCAATTCTTAATTTGTCTTATGATTAATTCAGAATCACCAAACACAGATATAGACTGAATTCCCATCTGTTTGGTTGTTTGCAAACTTAGAATCAATGCTTCATATTCAACTACATTATTAGTATATTCAAATTCCAATTTTGGAAGGAAAAAGGTAAAACGTTACCTTCAGGAGATATAAATATGAATCAAGCTCTAGTTCCCTCCTTAGAGAATGCACAATCAAAATAACACTTCCGAATTTTATTCGAACGCAGCTCTTTATGTACATTGGATGAAGAGAGCTTCTTTTGTGAATCTTCAGCAACTTCTGCATCTTCATGTAGCATGAAACAAGAGAGATCCTCCTTCTCTTGACCATAAATGGGGGAATTACCTGCATCTTTCTTGGTAGTAGTTTTCAAAAATATGGTTTCTCTGTATGACCTCCTTTCCTCCCCATTAAAAACATGAATAATAGCATATGTGAAATCCAATTTCAAAACTCCTCTAAGATTCCCCCCCGAAGATCTAGACAACAACATACCAAATCTAGCTGGAATATCTGCTACTACCACATCCATCATAATACTCTTAGTTGGAATTTGAGCTAAGGAAACAACCATATATTTGATAAGGCCTACACATTTCACCCTTTTTGAATCAAAGGAATAAAGGTATATATATGGTTTGGTGATTTGTAAATTTAACTCTTTCATCACAGACAGTGGCATTAGATTATGTGATGCACCAAAATCTAACATACAATTATGTAAAATGAAATCAAGCAACGGAACTGATATATAAAAGGGTGGAGCAGAAGAATCTACCTCTTCAACATGAGGCCCAAAAGTAACCACTGGTTTCTCTTCTTGCAGATTCACTATATCACCCACCTCATCAGACTGAGATAAATTAATAAACTCTGCAATTTCTTTATTATAACCAGGTGTTTTAACCAGCTCAAGAAGTGGTAATTGAATCTTTACTTTTTCTAATTCTTTAGAGAAACTAAAATTTTGATTTTGTTTTATTAACTTTTCAGGTTCTTCTTGGTTTTTGTTTGAATTTATATGTTGATCAAGAACAGTAAAAATTTTCTCCAACATATTAGGGTCATTAGGCTTTACTTGGGAAGCCTCAGCTTGCTGCTTTTCTTTTTCCTTTTCTTGATTCATGGGCTGCTTCCCCTTATCTGATTTTTTAATTGAATTTTTCTGTGGTGGAGTCACCATTGGAATAGGTACTGATTCCTCTTCTTCATCATCCTGAGTTCTCAACCTCTTTTTTGACCTCAAATCATATTTTTTATGCAACTCTGCTTGCATAAAATCACTAAATTATTTGCAATAATCATCCATCTCTTCCTAATCAAATGAGACATCAACTTCTTTACATTCCTCTGCATATTCTTTCTCACTCTCTTCTTTTGTCTCACGATCTTCCATATACACTGCATAATTTTGATCTTCATCTTCTTTCTGATCATTATCTACAGAATGTGATGGTGCTGCCTCTATATATAAAGGTGCTTGGACTTGATCTTGATCTTTTATTTCTCTTTGTAGAATCTGTAGGGGTTGTTTTCTAAATTTGGAATTGAAAACCCCTCTGTTTTGTTGTGCAGGTTTATTGTTATCTAATTCCATCTTTACTAATTTGTTTAACAAATTTTTAATGACCTTAGTCATGTCATCTATCCTTTGATCTTGTGATGTATCTTCTTCTTTAGCTTTTCCTTTGTCTTTAACCTTTCCAAAAATAGTCATGTTTTCCTCAATCTCTAAGGCATCAGTTTGAATCTGTTCAAGGGTGGAGACTCTTATTTCTCTCAAGGTAAAACTGAAATCTGATACAAATTCCCCAGCAAAAACAACCCTTGCTCCAATAGGAGGAGGTTTCATTTCCACGGGCAAACTATTGTATAACTTATTAAATATTTTGATAAAATCACTCATACTTTCATTTGATTTTTTCTTTATAGCATTAAACTCTGTTAAAGAATAACCATGGTCTCTTTTTTCACCCCATCTTTGGATGAATTGTCTTTCTAATTCATCCCAATCATTGATTGAACCATTTGGTAATCCTTTGAACCATTTTCTTGCCTCTCCACTTAGAGACTGCATAAAAAGTCTCATTACAACATCAAGATGTTCTACATTAAAGTTTTTGGCAAAAGTGCAAAACAAAGGCAAGTGTTGTTCTGCAGTTATTTCATCTTCACCAATAAATCTAGGAAGCAACTTAAGGTACTCCTGAGGCATTGCATTCATTGGTTGGGGTAGATTTAATGGTGCACATCTATTCATCAAGAAAGCAGGGGCTGCCATGTGTATGCCCTGATTGACTGCTCCTTGAGCGGGGGAAAAATGAATACTAGTTGTAGGTGGGGATAAAAGGGGTGGAACAACTGATATGGGAAGGGGTATATGAACAATAGCATAATAATTGGCAACTGAATTAGGTTGTGATTCTATGAATGGAAATGATACAGACTCAAAAGATAGTTCTTCTAATGTTGGTTCTTGGAAATGAATGGGTGAGGATAAGGATTCTTTTTCTGAGAAAATGAGTTTCCAGGAAATTTCCTTGAGTGGCAAGATATGAGAACTGCTGCCTGGTGCAAGCAGTGTGGCATCAGGTGTTGAAAATATTTTTGTTTCTTGGCCCTTCTTTGAAACTAAATTTTTTGGATCTGACAGAATAAGGAATTTTTGCTGAGAGGTATCTAAACTCGTGTGAGGCCTCTTAGGATCCCAAAATATTTAAAATAAAGCACAGCTTAGTATTTCCTCCTCTCTGAACAAACAAAGGAAATATGAACAAAACCTAGGGAAAGCCTTCAAATCTTCGATCCCCGAAAACGACGCCAATTAATGTTGTACCTTAAGAGACAATCCCTTAGCTGTGATAAGGAATCAATGCTTAAGACATTTATATGATTATGTCACAAATATATATGTCTCTATTTTATTAACTCTCAAGTATTTATGATTAAACCCTTAAATGTAAAATATGATGAATGCTTCAAAATGCTACCATCCTTTAATGTTGAATGAAGTGACTAGAAGAATATGAACGAAGAAGTCCAAACTGATATGCTGTTTTATACAGAAAATATCATTTCCAACCCCAGAAGAAATATATGAAAGAAATACTTAAAACAAAGGAGCGCCAATTAAGGTTTTTAACTATAATATATAGAAAGAAAAAGAGACCTGCTGCTCATAACTTTTTTTTATTCATAGATAGAAACACATAATGTAAACTGTAATACATTTCAACGTAAACATAATGCTAGAAACTTGCTTACTCATTCATTAATCTTTTAATCTTTGAGTACAAAAATAATTGTCCGAAGGTTCAAAACTCATAACCTTTCCTTCTCTTGAAAATTACATTAAATACAGTAAAAAGCAATTTGGAACTGTTGTAACCAATACTAACTACCAAAACAACTTTAAGACTTCGAAGGTTGTCTATTACATGCCTTGAAAATGTCTTGTTACAATTACATTGTCTTCAGAAAATAACATAAAATAATTATCCTAATCTATACGAATTGATAATGATGTGGCTTCTTTTCCTTAGTCAACTGATTTGTCTTTCTTTGTTGCTTATCCTTTTGGCAAGTCTATTGTCCAAGCTCTGCACTTTTTCCATATTTCTACCTTCGTCCTGGATGAATGTGTCAGATTGTGATATTCCAATATGAATGCAGTAATTCGATCATAAGAATGCCTTTCTGTGAAAAGAGTCTTTACCATCCACAAGAGTTGAAAATGCCTCTATAAGAAGTTGACCATTGTCTCTCCTTTAAGCACCTGAGTCTTTTCATGCCTGTTATCAACTTTGATTTTTGTCAACACTAGTAGTTTCTCATAAGAATTCCATGGCAAAATATTTCCTTCAGCGCCCCCCAACATGATGGCAAGCCTACTCTTGTCATTTTATCAAAAGACTTATCAAACTGGCTTACTACTTCTTCATTTCCATTAGGTTCTTTTCTGCAGCCTTTCTGAGATCATTTCTGAAATGATATTCAGTCCAAATGATATCTTTAGCTTGTATCAGTGAGAGATTTCCTTTCATTCTTTCTTTGAGATTTTTAATCTCAGTTTTAGCATTTTGGAAATCCATTTTGTATTTGTTAGCTTCATTTTCTATGACTTTCATCAATTTTGTTGCAGTCTCCAGATCTATTTGAGCCTTCTTTCTATCTCTTTCAACCATCTACAACTCAGTATTTAATTCAAAAATTTTTTCTTGAGGGTCTTCATCACCTGTAGGAAAAACAAAAGTACAATTATGATTATCAATATGATTTTACAATGAAATTGCAGTTTGCATTATTTTGGAGAGTTCTTCATCTTTCTGCATGAGTTGCTGCAAAAGATTTTCCTTTTTCTTCTCTACCTCTGCAACTTCTGTGGCCATTGAATGTTCTCCAGTAGGTAACTTTAACTTCTTCCTTAATGTGGATATTTCTACCTCAGCACTTTGCATGAATTTCTGCATAGCAGTCTTATCACTGGGATCTACTCCAATTTTTATAGTAATTTTCTTCAATTCCTCATTCTGAACTATTAAGGCTCTTGAGTTAGCCTTCTCTAACTTCAACTGATAATTACTTTACCCAACATATTATCTACCTTTATTGCCATTTCATTAGTCTTTGTGAGGTCATTTACAATCAATTGACCTGTTTTCAGATGAAAATTTATTTTATCCATCAGTGGAATTTTCTTTACATCCACAGTCACATTGACAGTGTTGAAATTGTTGGATGAACCAATTGAAATATATGTAGGATGTGAGAGGGAAATTATAAATTGATCTTGCTCAAGATCCATTACAGTTAACAATCTTGTTTGCTCAGCAGTAACTTGATGTTCAGCTTGGGCCTCCATGTTGGTCTTCATCCTCTGATTTCTTTCTTCAATTTGAGAAAATAGTTGTTTGATCAAGTGCACCTGTTCATGAGAAGCTTCATGATTCCTGGGTGAAGCAAGAGCTTTTTGTTCTTCTCCCAAATGTAAGGAAAAACTAGGTGCATTAGATTTAGGCTCTTCAGTAATTTTTGTTCTCTTCTTGCCTCCCTGATCCTCATCATCTAGATCAATGACTACTTCCTTAGTTCTTTTAGTTTTTTTCTCTGCTATGATGGGAGTTTGAATGTTTGCATCTACTAAACTCATCACACCTTTACATGCTCTCTTCTCTTGTTCTGGCCTACTTTCATGAATGAAAGCAGAGTACCCATTCTCAATTCTTTTATTTGAAATAACACTATATGGGTCATAAGCCCAACTTTCTCCTAGTAGCATATGCATGTCATCTAACATTTTTGTTACTTCATCAAATTCCTACCTCATATTTACTATGAAAGGGCCTACAACCATGGGTAATGTATACATGTGTCTTTTCTTCATAGGCACGAAATGAACTTGATCAACATTTAGACCCTGTCTAATGAACTCTAAAGAAAAAAGTCTGTTTGGTACAAAAGTTGGAAGTCTGTAAGGCTCAACACTTGCTCCATATAGTCTTATTTTAGAATATTTCTAAAAAACAAACCAATCTCCATATTTACAATTGTTTCCTAAATGCAGAAACTCCTGAGCTTTAGGTAAGAAACAGGGAGGAGGACTTCCATTCAATATTTTGTATGTAGTTGGCATGTAATAGCTAGCAAAATCAAACAACCCAGCCTCATTTTTCTCCCTTCTAACTACATCTCTCCAGAATATCACTGTTTGCCTTCTTTTATTTACATCCATAATATTTAGACCTAAATGCATGAATTCTTCCACATTCTGATATAAGAACAAATATACAATCAATGAAGGAAATTTAAAAGAACCTATTAATGAAAGACTCATCAGCTGTGAATTGACTGCTTCCTGCCAATATGATGGAATATCCAGCACCATTCCTTTCTCCATCATCATGGAAAATATCCCTAGGACCAATTTATCCATTGTATTATCATCATATTTACCCATAATTTTTTGCAATATTACTCAATGCTGGACGAGTCTCAACATCAAAAACCCCCATAGCAAACTCTTTGCAATCTGGCTGAAATTGCTTCATGTCAGGCTCCAAATAAAACATGAACTGATTGAATTCATCTCCTATAAGATTATCATAATATTGTACCAGGGAATCGTCAGAAAATTGGATGGATGACTCTGACTCAGGATAGCAAAGGGCTTGGCGAATTAATAGGGTAGACACCTGCAGAACATTCTCTCCTTGGGAATTCATGACAAAAAACTTCCATGGATACATGAAGGATACCAACCAATAGATAAATTCAGGGAAAATATGGGTTTCGGAATGCATGCAGACAAAACTATAGACTTGACCATGGCAGAATACACAGGGGAAGCATTATCATTGAAGATAAATTGCTGGTAGAAAGGAAGGTGAATTATTGAACATAGGGTATCTTGAATATCCCTCTCAGTATCCATGAGAGGGATATGGCTAGCTGAACCTGATAAGGACGAGCGTTTAGCCATGGTTGAAAATTTACGTGAGAACAGTTTACAGGGTGGTCAAATTTGTAGGTGGCGAAAAGCTAAAAGAGGGTGCAGCACAAAAAATCACGAGTAATTTGAAAAACAGATAATTTTTTTTTTTAAAATAGTTGGCGTGGGTTTTAAATTTAATGCTGATAAGACATGCCAGCAAGCCGTTAACTCTGCTTGACGTGGAAGACAGCTATGACCAACTCAATGTCTTACGTCACTGCGGGGGCTCTTGGGGTATGGAGGAAAACTTCGGCTGGTGCCCCCGCACTCAATCTCAGCCGTTCATCTCTGCTATCCCCACAGTCAACCAGATCAACTGTGGAGGCACTCATTATGGTATTCGGTGTGCTAGTTGTGCCGGCGGGTTGGGCCTTTTGATAAGGACTTTAATTATCAGCACTTTCCGCCAATCAAACCAATCAATGTTTAACATTAAATACTGAACCCACAACTATAAAGTTTAAATCTTTAAACTTTAACTTAGATTTTGACGAACATACATATTTTTTCATGCTAAAGTATAATATTTTGATACTTTAACATATTTTCCAACAATTTGTTATTTTTATATTTTCAAATATTTGAAAAACAATAAAAGGATATGCATATGATCCACAACACGATGGACGTCCAATTCTTTGGCAGACATCGCATTTTTTCACATATTCCTTACTATATTTGTGAACTATGGGCCACCATAACCCTGCATGTAGTATTTTCCTTGTAGTGGGTTTTGCATCGACGTGGCCTCCCGCAACTCCGCTGTGACACTCCCACAGGATATCTTCTCTTTCATGGTCCAGTACACATCTTCGCAAGACATTATCCAATCCAATTTTATATAACTGTCCTACTATTAGCTGATATTCAGCTGCTTTCACTACCAGATGTATTTTTTGGGTTGTCGTATATTATGTTGGTCATTTCCCTGTGGCCAGATACACTACTATTTGCTCTAGATAACCTGGGATGGCTTTCAGTTTGAAGAGATCAGCATCCGAAAGCTAATCATCAAGGGATCCCCCTTTCTCCCCGTTCTTCAATCTTGATAAGTGGTCAAGACCCACATTTAACCTTCATGGTTTTACTATTACTTCAAAAGTGAACTCGTGGAATAGTAGGAGCCATCTACAGATTCTTCCTTCAAGTACTGGTTTGTTTACCATATATTTCAATGTGGAATGATCCATGAATAACTTTAATGTACCTCTCAATAGGTAATGACGAAACTTCTGAAGAGAGTATACCATCGTGAGAGTT
Source organism: Pinus albicaulis (assembly GCA_034641835.2). Taxonomy (NCBI): domain Eukaryota; kingdom Viridiplantae; phylum Streptophyta; class Pinopsida; order Pinales; family Pinaceae; genus Pinus; species Pinus albicaulis. The sequence goes on along the minus strand of JAXQQM020072303.1, from coordinate 2,910 downwards.
TCTCGTTCTGTTTTTGTGTAGTTTCTTTCAGCTGTGGACAACTTCCTGCTTGCAAAATACACTGGATGATCTATGGAAGTTTCTCCTGGCTGAGCTAATACCGCTCTTAATGCAATACCTGAGGCATCAATGTGGACATGGAACTATTTGTCCCAGTTCAAATGGACCAAAATGGGTGCAATTGCTAGTTTTTCTTTCAATATGTCTAGGGCGTTAGTACATTCATAAACTTCTTTGACTTTCACAACAAATTTTCCAAGGGTGATGTAATCCTTGCGTAGTTGTGGATGAACCTCCTGTAGTACCTTGTATGTCTAAGTAGTGACCTCAATTGTTTTACAGTTTCTGGTGCCTCTATATTAACAATGACTGCTACCTTCGCTGGGTTCACACATACACCTTGCTTACAAATGAAATGTCCCAGAAGCGTCCCAAAAGGTACTGCAAAGATGCATTTCTTAAGGTTGAGATAAATTTGGAGTTGTTTGCATCTATCAAACATTAATCTGAGTAGAGTTGCATGGTTCTTCAATAAACTGTAGACTTTCCAATAATCCATGTGTACCTCTGGGAACTTATGGATATAGTTCCTGAATGTTGCTATCACTATCCATGATAGCACAGCTGGTGCATTCTTTAGTTATAAAGGCATGACATGATATGAAAATGATCCCCACTCGGTTGTGAAATTGGTCTTCTTCTTTTCTTCTTCTACTATTCTCACCTGATGATAACCTGAGAAGCCATCTGTGAATGAATAAGCTTTGTTTCCTGCTATATTGTTGAGAAGCTCATCGCTAAATGGAGTAGGAAACATATCATGAATGCATGATTTATTGAGACTTCTGTTGTCTACACACACTCTAATCTCGGATTTCTCCTTTTTACTTTGTATTACAATTGGGCTGACCCATTCTGCTTCTTCAACCGGAAAAATCAAGCCCGCCTTCAACATTTTATCTATCTCAGCTTAAAATTTTTCTTTTACTCTCGGGTTTAGGAAGTAAGGCCTATGTTTTACCAGCATTGCATCTGGTTTTAAGACTATGTGCATTTCTCCCATATCCCCTTTTATCCCTTTGAGCTCTGCTACTGAAGATGGGAACAAATATTCGTATTCCTGTAACAGGTCAAAGATTTCCTTTTTTGTTTTTGTATCCCAACAATCCCCAATAGATGCAATCTTGGGTTTCTCTGTGCTTCCAATATTCAAATTCTTTGTCTTCAAGGGCAACAGGTGTAGTCCTTCTATAGTTGGTTCTTCTTTTATTTCCCGCTCCCTTTATTTCTCTTCAAAGTCTAGATCTCAAAGATTCTCCAAGTCATCATCGTCCATCTCACGATCTATCCGTTTACATGATACTAATTCTTTGATTTTTTGTTTGGATAATGGTATTTCTTCATCTTCCTGAAGCTCTGGAAAGAATAATACTCTTTTGATTGCTTGAAGGGCATCTGTAACTGGTTCTGTATCACCTTTTAAAGAAAAATATTGTGTGAATCTTTTCGCAACTACTTCCTAGGTACAAATTCCTCTTTTCTTCTCCTCTGTCAAATACCAGGCCCGTGGAATGGTGTCCAATGAATGTATGAAGTTGTGCATCCACAAAGATTTTGGATATCCTACTTTCTTCCAGTTATGCTCATAATTATTTAAATTATCTATGGGTTCAGAGTCACCTTGGTATTTTTCGATGAAGTGTGGTCCTGAAGCTTCATGGAATATAGCTTTTAATGTTTCTGCAACGTCTTCCCATAGCAGGAGAGAGTTGCGATGGGTAGCCCACCACCTTGCTGACGTGGATTGTAGTGCTACATCCATAAGAGGAACTCTATGTTCTATTGGTACTTTTTCTTCCACTTTTGTAATAAATGTATTTACAGCATGCATGTTTGAAAGAGTCGAATATCCTCTTACCTCCATACTAATCCAATTGACTCCCCGAATGTTGGTGCATCTTCTGGTGTTAATTTTATATCCTCCCTGTTGCCAATCATCCCATTCTATTTATGATCCCAACTCAGAACTCAGAACACTTCTCCAGCTTAGAGTTCCTCTCGCTGTCGGATTGATATAATCTTTTCTCTTTCTTGCTGTCATTTGGTAGAGTTGATCTAGAAGTTGGGCATCCTCTCTGTTGTCAAAAATTTCTGTGTATCGGGGTCCTTGATATGGGTCAAGTGGCTGAATTAACCTGATTTACCCGTCTTCGAATATCATTAATCCCTTCTTTAAATCAATCACTGCATAATTCTCGAAGGCCCATTATATCCCTAGCAAAGTAGGATATGGATCCTTATCTCTTATGATGTCTATTACTTCATAGTTTGCATATGTTTTTACTCCAACGACATCAACTTCGAATTCTTCCAGCCTTCCTATGGGTACGATATAGTATTGATTTTCCATCCTGAGTTGTATTGGGGAGTATGTCAACATTGGTTTCCCCAGTGCTTCCCATGTATTTCAAGGTAGAATGTTGATGTCTGATCTGAGATCAAGCATTGTATCTTTAATTTGAAATCCCGCAACCTGAGTATTCACATGGAACTCCTTTCCAATTCTTCTCTTTTTTATTTGTATCCTTCTTATGTACTATTCCGTTGAATTCCTTGAGTCTCCAGGTTCTTCATTTTCTTGCACCACCAACTCTAGATTTTGCTTTAGCTGTTTCAACATTGGTGCGTTAGTTATAATTTTCAAGAACAGTCGGAACCATTCCTCAATCAATGTACTTGTATGGCCTTCCTTTTCTTTTTTGCTGGTTGGTTGTGGAAGTTCAATACTTTTATGTCTTCCTATCTGGGAAAATTTTTCCACCGCCTCCTTAAAATACTAGTTTTGTTTATCTGGGTTGAAAGTATTCTTTGGGGATGTCAATTTTATCACTTTTACCGAGTCCATATCCC